>ML807197.1:69804-84057 GCA_009831015.1 Picea engelmannii
CGCCCTAGCTAGTTTATTTCCATTCTGTCTGTAAGCATATTTCAGTCATTTGTTATTAATGAAATGAAGTCTTATTTCCACTGCATCTCTGTGTTTATGTGTATTTTTGTATTTCATTGTGTTCCTACATAAATCCGGATCAGAAGTGGTTTTGTAAAGATATCTGCAATCTTCTCTTTTGTCCCAACATACTCAACTCTAATGTTCTTCTTTGCAACTTATTCCATTAGAAAGTGAAACTTGATCGGAATGTTCTTCGTCTTGGAGTGCATCACTGGATTCTTTGAGATATTGATGGTTCTTTTGTTATCACAAAATATTGGAATGGGCTCATCATACTCGACTTGTATATCTTTCAATGTTGGTTTCATCCATAGGACGTGTGTACAACATGTTGTTTATGAAATATACTCTGCTTCAAATGTACACAATGATACAAATGACTTTTTTTTTCTTAGCCAAGATACCAAACACTCACCCAAGTAGAAGGTTGATCCACTTGTACTTATTTGATCATCAATGCAACCTGCCCAATATGCATATGTGTAGGAAACAAGTGATAGATCCTTCCTTTTTAGATACCATAATCAAAACTCTTTTGTACCCTTGAGATATATGAATATCCTCTTTACTGCAAAAACATGTGATTTCTTTGGTGCTTCTTGAAATCATGCCACCTATCCAATGCCTACATCACATATGGTCTAGAAGTTGTCACATAAAGTAAGTTTCCAATCATTGACCTATACTACCTATGATCTGTAGCCTTTGAATCATCATATTTACTTAACTTGCAATTGGTTTGCATAGGAGTACTTATTGGTTTGAAATATTTCATTCCGAACCTCTTTAACATTTCTCTAATATACTTGGTCTGAGAGATAAAAATGCCTTGGTTTCTTTGACATATCTGAAGACCCAAAAAGAAATATAATTCTCCAAGCAATGACATCTTGAACTCATTTTTCATATCCTTTTCAAATTTCTAGCTCATCTTGTCATCATCACTTCCAAATATAATGTCATCAACATAAAATTCAATCAACAAAATATTATCTCCATTTACCTTGATGTAGAGGTTGTTGTTTGCATTCCCTTTCATGAACCCTTGTTGTTGTAATTATTTGTCCTGTCTGGAATGTTGTGCTCTGGGAGCTTGTTTGAGACCATACAAGTCCTTCTTCAACTTGCAAACATAATTTTCATTCTCTAACAACTAAAATTCTTCTGGTTGCTCAATGTAGAATTCTTCCTCTAGATCCCTATTTAGGAACGTTGATTTCACATCCATATGATACACTTCAATATTCTTGGAGCATGCATAACCTAGGATCAATTTGATTGCTTACATTCTGGCAATTGGGGAAAATGTCTCTTCAAAGTATATACCTTCAACCTGAGCGTATCCTTTACATACTAGTCTTTCTTTGTTCCTACTGACCTGTCCATCCTCATTCAATTTTTTTATGAAGACCCACTTTGTATCGGTCACATTCTTATTCCTTGGCCTTAAAACCAGTTCCCATGTGTCATTCTTCTCTATCTGATCTAACTCTTCATCTATGGATTTGATCCAAAATTCATCCTTGTTGGATTCTTTAAAAGTGTTTGGCTCAATTGTGGATAGTAGTGCTAGGTATTGTTGTTCTGGTGAACGGTTTCTTCTTCTAGTTTCAACTCCTGCATCTTTATTCATGATGATTTGACCTGATGGATGATTTTTCTACACTCGTATGTTGGGTGTCTTTGGAGGTACTTGAATATCTTGGTGTTATTGTTATTATTCTGGATTCTCTTCTTCATCTTCCTCATTTGCTTATTATTCTTCCTTTACTTCTTCTTCGTGAACCTGTTACATTGAATCCTTGCCTTCTTATTTTATCTTTCGTCCACCTGTTTCATCAAACGTCACATTGATGCTTTCCAAAAAAAAATTGAGCCTTGGATTGAAGCATTTGTATGATTTCTTTGTGCTTGAGTACCCAAAAAGTATGCCTTTGTCAACACGAGCATCACACTTTCCCATTCTTCCATATTCTCTTTTGATGTAGCATTTTCTTCCAAAAAAATTGAAATTCTTCACATTCGATGGTCTTCCTTTCCATAGCTCGTAGGGATTTTTATCACAGTTGTTTCTGAGCATTCCTCTATTTTGAATGTAAATTGTTGTATGCACTGCATGTACCCAAAAGATGTCTGTCAACTTGGAATCCATTAACATAGTTTGATCCATTTCTTGTATTGTTATGTTCTTCCTTTCGACGACTCAATTTTTTTGTGGTGTCCTAGCAACGAGGAATTGCCTCTTTATCCCATGCTCACTGTAGAAGTCCATAAATTCCTTTGAAGTAAACTCTCCTTCATTGTATGATCTCAAACATTTGATTTTCGAATCTATTTAATTTTCAGCCATCTTAACATTTCACTTCTTCCTAAGAAAAAAAACTACAGTCATTCTTGTATAGTCATCAACCAATAGCATAAAGTATTTCTCACCTTTCAACCCCTTTGTTTTAGTTGGTCCAACTAGATCAGTATGCACAATTTCCAGTAGTTTTATTGAGGATTATTCCTTTGATTTGAACTTGGCCTTGGTTTTCTTTCCTTGTTGACAATGCTTGCACAAAGTATTTGTTGGCTTCATGATCTAGGGCATTTCTCTAATTGATTCCTTTTTTCTGACCTTGACAAGATTATCAAAATTTATGTGACCCATTCATTTTTTCCATAGCCAAACTTCATCTTCCTATCCTAAACAACACTTTTACTTTCCCATTTCATTTAGTACATATATGTTTCTTGGAGTTCTCACAATTGTAGCCACCACTCTACCTGAATCTGCTTTTCTTATCTCACACTTCTCTGAATCAAACACAAGTTTGTGACCTTGGTCACACATTTGGCTTACACTCAGAAGATTGTGTTTCATATATTCCACTAGTAAAACATTTTATTCTTTGGCATCCTTACTTCCAATCTTGATTGTGCCTCTCCCAATGATTCTGGCTGAGTTATCATTTCCAAAAGATGCTGACCCATAAATTTCCTTTTTCAATGTTAGAAACTTGTCCTTATCACATATCATGTGCTTTGAACAACCAATGTCAACATACCAACCACGATTCTTGTATTGAGCTTGTAGAGCAAGTGTTCATTCTTCATTAAGGTATTGATTATGCTTCCTTATCCATATTCTTTGAGGCGTTTGTCTGTAATTGTTGTTGTTTTGTTGTGATTCTCTTGGAGTAACTTTCATTCTACAATATTTGGCCTTGTGTCCAAAGTTCTTACGCTTGTAGAATTCCACTTCAGTACTCAAGGATTCAAACATGTTATAGCTTATGCTTGATGTTTCAGTAGGCCTTCTTGGATAACCATTTCATGCATAATGTTCATGGTCTATTTTTTTCCTGCTATTGGCTCTGCAATTTACAACCTTATGTCCAATATTGTTACATGAATAACATAGTCCAAGTAAGATAGTTTGATACCTAGGAGTTGAAGATATTCTAAAGGGAGTTACTCTTTTGAATACTTCTTCTTCTTGAGGCCTTTTTATTTTTGACTGATGTTGCTAATGATTCTGAAATATGAATCTTATGGGTGGTGGAGTATCTCTGTGAAATTCCTTATGAAACTTCTTGTCTTATTCATTCTTAGGAGATCCTCTTATTGTCTCTGTGTAGCTTCTTGGTTTTGTTTCTTGATCTATTTTTTTGGAGCTTGATCCTTTTTATGTCTATTTGTATCTTATTTCAGACCTATCATGATGTTTCCTTTGACTACTAATAATCTCATCCAAAACTTTAGAGCTATTCTGCATGTTTTTCTTCTGAAGATCCTTTCTCAATGTGACAATCTTTGCTTCCAAACTTCCAATGATCCTGTCTCTTTATTCTAACTATTCTTTGAGTGTTTATTTAATTCTCTTGTATTCTTCTACTTGGATTTTTAATTTTGTGATCACCTGCTCTAGTTCTTAGGAGTTGGAATTCTGAATTCCTTGTTTTAATTTATTTTTAGTTCTGTCTGAAACGACTTGTTTTTCTTCTTTTCCCTTTTTATAACTTCTATGGAACTCAACAATTATTCTCTGTAATAAACTTATGTTTCTTTATATTCTTCTTCGAATCATTCTTCAATGGAGTCTTATACTACCATGAAAAATACCCTTTATGTATCACTATTGTTGACTTCATCTTCGTCTGATGAGAAACTATCTTCTTTGATGCAAAGGGTTTTCTTGAAAACTTTCTTTTTTTTTTCTTTTTAGGGTCCTCTTCTTCATTTATTTTATTTTTCTTATGGGGACATTTATTATCAAAATGACCAACAACATCACAATTAAAACAAATCAATGGAATCTTATATTTATATTTGTCAGTTCCCTTTTTCAGCCTTCTACCGAACTTGGCTACGTCTTCATCATCTTCTGAGACATTATTTTTGTTACTATCTGAATTTTCCTTTTGCTTGTTCTTTTTCTTTGTCTTCTTAGATTCGTTGAATGCTACTTCCTTTGTAATCGGATTGCCTCGCTATGTCCTCATCTCATAAGCTATGAGTGTCCCATGTAACTCATCCATGGTCAGTGTATCTAGGTCCACTCTCTATTCTAGTTCTGAGATATTTCAATCAAATATCATTGGTAGGGATCTCAATACCTTTTTGGAAACAACATGTTCCTTTATCACGTCTCCCAGACCTTTGAAATTGTTTACTACTTCATCAACTCATAGAAAGTAGGTTTTTGTGTCTTCATCTTCATTCATCTTCAATTGTTCGAACTTTGCTCTGAAATTTTGAAGTTTAGCTTCCTTGACTTTCACATATCCTTTGTATATATTCTTCAGTTTGTCCCATATTTCTTTCATGGAATCACAGTTCATAAACTTGGTCTATATTGATTTAGTCAGACCATAAGAGTGCACTTATGACTCTTGAATTATTTTCTTCAAGTTTCTTTCCATCTTTATCTGTTGGAGAAGTGGTTGGTTCTTTGTATCCATCTACTACTAAGCGCCAAACATAAAATCCTAGTGCATGTATGTGTGTATTCATACATCTAATCCAGAAGGAATAATATTCCCCATCAAATTGTGGTATCCCAATATTAGAGTAATCCATGATCTCCTTCCAGTGGTTAAACTTCCTTTTGAAGAACCTCGCTCAAATACCAATTGTTGGATTATTGATAGGGGGTGAATCAGTAATATTGTTTTTAAATTATTTTTAACCACAGTGTATCTAAGTGTTGTTAACTTTATGATAAGTTTACCAATATCATTCAATGAGTGAAGAATAAATAAACCATGAACAATGAGTAATCATACACTTACATAATACACCAGTATTTTTACGTGGAAACCCAATGCGGGAGAAAACCACATAATGTTTTTTCTTATATGTCTTTAAGAAGTACATTCATTGGAAGAACCAACTTCCTCTGTTCTCCATATCCAAATGGAATGAGGCTCCAACCCCCTAGATTATCAGGATACAACATGATGGAAGCTCCATCTCCCCAATTCTCTAGCTCCAACCAGAAGGAGGCTACAACCCCCTATGTTCTCTAGCTACAACCGGAAGGTGGCTACAACCACTTATCATTGCCTCATCCTATCGCCATGAAGTATAAATTTAGACAAGTTGTCACTAATACCAAATCAACCATTGCCACTGTCAAAACTTTGTCACTGGCACCGCCAACCTTTGTCATTATCACTGCCACAAATTTTCTTCAAATCTGCGACCTATTTATTCTACAACTTGTGGATATCTATGCCCTTATTTATTGAAAATCACGAATGTTTGCGCCTCTATTTGTTGAAACTCATGGACTAGAACAATACTCTACTAGTATAACTAATATTGTCTATGTCACTCTATCTGTATCATTGTCTCTTTCTTTGTCATTGTTTGATCTCTATGTATCTTCTCACCAACCAGTTGATCTGATAGAAAAAAATACCCATCCAATATCCAAGTAGATCTAACACAAACATGTACTAGGTTCATACATATGTCTCACTAGTCAAGTGTCACATAAGAAAATAATGTTGATTAATGTTGGTTGTCATTGATGTCAACCCTTGAAGAAAGCTCTATAGCACAAAGGTTGGGTAATGGACCCAATATTGTTTGATATAAATATGGCTCGTTATTTTCTTGTCATGGTTGATAATAAGTAGAAATGGATGAACTCCAAAGTGGTCCCCTTATGGCGAAATCTCTCACGGGAACACGCTTTGTGGATTGAGTTATCCTAGAAGTATGGTTAGAGAACCCATGCTTATTTGTGGAATAATGAGATGAACACCAGTGAATTTTTCAGGAAATACTATTCTATATGGATAGTACATGTAATTCCATTTCTAGTGGTATGTGGAACGTCACATAACTCCTCACGGTTTGAGAGTTATGGCTTTACGAAGTTCAAGGACCCTCAAATGTCATCTAGAAGCCCCAAAAGGTCAAAGTAGTCAAAGTGGTTTAAGAGATTTTAAAAGGTAAATAATAAAGTGAAGTGATGAGTGTACTATAATTCAAAGTGAATAAAAAATAAATTAATTCAATAATAAATTTAATGGAGAAATTAGAAGTGGGTTAACCCTAAAATAAGGAAAGTGGGCAAAGTGACCTAGAAGATGTTTTTAAGGAAGCTACTTGGAGAGTACAAATAAGAGGCAAGGCTCTCTCATTTAAGACACACTTGAGCATATTGAATATCTATAGGTTTCTGAGGTAACCAAAGGATATTTAAGCCGAATTTCTGAGGAAAGTGAAGAAAATAAGGTTGGAATTCAAGGAAGGATAAATTCTTTTGATGATGCTTTCTAAGGTATGTTTTTTCAGGTCATATCACCATTTTCGCAATAACTTTTTTTCTAGAATGATTCAGACCGTGGAATTTCTATTCCATTGAGGAAACATATCCAAGTATCTGTGGTAAAAAATTCATCTTGTGGATTGTTGTATTTGTGGAGTTACACTCCGTGGAAAATAGGGTTTGTTGTTAGTTCTAAAACTAATCAAAAACAGGTGTTTCGGGTAAAAACATCATAACTTCTTCATAACAGATCCAAATTCAGTAATACCAAATGTTTTAGTTAGAGTACAGTTTGTAGTATGTTTTATAATAGTTTTAGATCAATTCAACAAATATTCAGTGTGGGGAACGCTATACAAGGTCGCTCTATAGAATAGGCCAGAATTCAACAAGGTGTGCCATTTTTCCATAACTCCTTTTGTGAGAGGTTCCAAGTAGTGACACCTAGAGGAATTTCATAAAACAAACTGAAGAACATTGTGTATCAATTTTAGATCTTTATTCATTACAGGTACAAAGTTATGATTATTTCAAGTTAGGGTTGTTGACTAATCCAAAACTAGTCTTGTGAGACTAAAGAAATGTTTGATGAAAATGCTAGTCTCTTGTTGTTAAAGTTAAGGAAGGTTTGAAGTTATGTGATCATGTACAATAGGTCTATTACATATTTACAAATCATATTTGGATGATGAAATTGATGAGAGATTTTGGTTGAGGTACAAGTTGGGTACATGGTTGAGACAAGTAGTTGATGAGTTGGCACATACATGAGGTGTATAGTTGATGATGTTGGTACATCCTCATGAGTCATAGTTGATGAGTACTTGAAACATGATTGGTACATACTTGGTACATGGTTGGTTTCACTTTTTTATGGTACAGGTTGATTACAGATTGTTTGGTACAGGTTGGTGCATGGTTGATGCACATGTTTATGGTACAGGTTGAGGTACAGGTTGAGGCATGGTTGATGCATGGTTCAGGTTATTGGTACAGGTTTACAGTGATAGTATGAAAATGGTTCCATCATTCTACTTCTCTTCAAGGTGGTTGGAGGAGGCAAGGACAGGTGGTTGTAGCCACCTTATGGTTGTAGCCGAAGAACATAGGGGGTTGTAGCCTCCTTATGGTTATAGCCAGAGAATTGGGGAGTTGGAGCTTCCCTCAGGTTGTATCTAGAGAAACTAGGGGATTGGATCCTCCTTCCAGTTGCAGCTAAAAAAAAAAGGAAGTTTGTGCTTCCAATGAATGTAATTCTTCAAGACATATAAGATAAAGCATTTTGTGGTTTTCTCCCGATTTGGGTTTCCACGTAAAACACTGGTGTACTGTGTATGTGTTTGATTGTTCATTTCTTATTGCTCATTATTGGATAATAATTCTACATTGATATAACACTTAGATTATTTGGAGAAAAAGGATTATAATTACACTATTACTGATTCACCCCCCCTCGTAGTAATCCAACAATTGGTATCAGAGAAGGTTCCTTAAGAAATCAATTTAACCACTGAAAGTTATATCATGGAGAGTACCAACTCATATAAAAATGGAATACCACACTTTTATGGACAAAAGTATTTTTTTTGGAGCATAAGGATGAAGACATATATACAAGCCCAAGGGTTTGAAATTTGGCAATCAATTGTAGATGGATACACAGTACCAACAATTCCACCAACAAATGACAAAGCAGTGAAACTTGGTCAGAATAATTCCAAAGATACAAATGCACTTTTGAATGGTCTCTGTGAAACAGTATTAACCAAAGTTTCACATTGTAAATCCGCCAAAGAGATTTGGGACAAGCTTCAAAATATTTATGAAGGAGATATAAAAGACAAAGCAACAAAACTTCAAACTTACAGAGGTCAATTCGAACAACTAAAAATGAAGGAAGATGAGAATATTGCAGCCTACTTCTTAAGAGTTGATGAAACAGTGAATGCAATCATAGGATTGGGAGAAGAAATCGAAGAATCTGTAATTGTTCAAAAGGTATTAAGATCTCTTCCTATGATATTCAACCCTAATATATCAGCACTAGAAGAAAGATCGGATTTGAACTCAATAAGAATGGACGAACTGCATGGAATCTTCACAGCATATGAAATGAGAACTGAACAGGAAAATCCAGATGTAAAAGAAGCAGCCTTCAAAGCATCCAAAAGATCAAAGCAAAAGATTAAGGAACAAGAAGAATATAGTAGCAGCAGCGACATCTCGGAAGATGATGAAGAAGTGGCCAACTTCGTCAAAAGACTGAACAAGGGAACCAATGGTAGGTATAGAGGTAAGCTTCCTTTAATTTGTTTTAATTGTGATGGTATTGGTCATTTTTCTAACAAATGTCCTCATAAGAAAAAGAGAAATGATGAAGGTTACTCAAAAGGAAAACACACATATAAAGGCAAAAGAAATACAAAGAAATAGTTCAAGAAAAGCTTATGCATCAAAGAAGATATATCATCATCAGATGAAGATGAAATCAGTGACAGTGGTATAGGAAGAGTTTTATTCATGGCAGTAAAAGATTCTGACAAATAAGACTCTAAAGAAGAATATGAAGAAGTTGAAGAAGGATATGAAGAAGTCGAAGACAAAATTGAAGAGGCAGAAGTTGACTATCGAGAAGAATTAATGTGTGCCATAGAATTTATCAAAAGAGAAAAGAAGAAAAACAAGAAACTACAAGCATAACTAGACAAGAAAAATGACACTCGAGAACTAGAATAAATGATCACAAGATTGAAGGTTCAAATAGAAGAAGATAAAATAATTGAAGAATCAATCAAAGAACAACTAGAAGAAAAGGACAATATCATTGGAAACTTGGAAGTAAAGATTGACACACTAAGAAAGGATATTCAAAAGAAAAATATGCAGAATAGCTCAAAAGTTTTGGATGACATTATCAGCAGTCAAAAATCTCATCTTGACAAGTCTGTACTTGGATACAATCAGACGGAAAAGGGATCAAGCTCCAAAAAAACAGAGCAAGAAACAAATCCAAAAAGCTATGCAGAAACAATCAAAGGGGATAGGAATATGTATAAGGAAGATTACAGGGACACTCCTCCACCGAGAATATTCAGATTTCAGAATCAACAACAAACAGATAGGCCTCAAGAAGAAGAGGAATTCATAAGAGCACCTTCTTTCAGAATATCTTCAACTCCTAGGTATCAAACTATATTTTTTTGTTTATGTTATGCATGTAATAATTTTGGACATAAAGTTGTGAATTGCAGAGCTAACAATAGGAACAATAACAACTTTGAGAGTCATACATAAAGGGGTTACTCAAGAAGACCTAGTGAAACACAAAGAAGAAGTTACAACAGGTTTGAATCTTTGAGCACTAAAGTGGAATGTTACAAATGTAACAAGTTTGGACACATGGCCAAAAATTGCAGAATGACAGTCCCTCTTAAAGAACCTCAACATAATAACAACAGTCACAGAAAAGAACCTCAGAAAACGACATGGATAAGAAAGCAATATCAGTATAGCAATGAAGAATGCATAGTCGCTCTACAACCTACGCAGAAGAAACACAGTTGGTATGTTGACAATGGGTGTTCAAAACACATAACAGTTGATAGAGACAAATTTCTTACATTGCAAAAGGAAAGAAATGGATCAGTCTCCTTCGAAAATGATAATTCAGCCAAAATCATTGGAGAAGGCACAGTTTGAATTGGGAACAAGAATAAAAAGGCACAAAATGTTCTACTGGTAGAAGATATGAAAAATAATATTCTAAGTGTAAGTCAAATGTGTGACCAAGGTCATAAAGTTACTTTCGATTCAAAAAAGTGTGAGATAAGAAGAGAAGCTTCAGGGAAATTGGTTGGTACAGCTGCAAGAACTTCAAACAACATATATGTGTTAAGTGAAATTGGAAATGAAAAGTGTTGTCTAGGAAAGGAAGATGAAAATTGGCTATGGCACAGAAGAATGGGTCACGTGCATTTTGATAACCTTGTCAAAGTCAGCAAAAGAGAACCAGTTAGAGAAATGACCCAGATCACGAAACCAACCAACACTTTATGCAAGCATTGTCAACAAGGAAAGAAAACAAAGACCAGGTTCAAATCAAAGGAATATTCAACAAAAAGACCATTGTAAATTGTGCATACTGATCTAGTTGGACCAACCACAACAAAGGGCTTAAAAGGTGAGAGATATTTTATGTTATTAGTTTATGATTATACAAGAATGACTACAGTTTTCTTTCTCAAGAACAAGTGAGAATATTTTAAAAACTTCAAGATATACAAGGAAATGGTTGAAAATGAGATGGATTCAAGAATCAAATGCTTGAGATATGATAATGGAGGAGAGTTCACTTCAAAAGAATTTATGGACTACTGCAGTAGTCATGGAATAAAAAGGAAATTCTTCATTGCTAGGACACCTCAACAGAATGGAGTTGTTGAAAGAAAGAACAAGACAGTATAGGAAATGGCTTGAACAATGCTAATGGATTCCAAATTGACAGATATATTTTGGACACAGGCAGTGCATATAGAAATTCACATTCAAAACAGAGTAATGCTCAGAAACAACACTGATAAAACTCCCTACAAGCTATGGAAAGGAAGACCGGCAAATGTGAAGCACTTCAGAGTTTTTGGAAGCAAATGCTACATCAAAAGAGAAGATGGTGGAATGGGAAAGTTTGACTCTCATGTGGACAAAGGTGTACTTGTTGGTTAATCAATTACAACGAAAGCATACAAGTGTTACAATCTAAGATTGAAAAAAGTTGTGGAAAGCATCAACGTAACAATAGATGAAATAGGCAGACCAAAATCAAAGGAAGAAGAAAACAAATCAATGGAGCAAATTTTCGAAGAAGAAGAAGCAAAAGATGAAGTAGAAGAGGAAGATGAAGAGAATCCGACATAAACAGAAGAGAAAGTTCAGCAAGTATCTCCAAAGACACCTAGAAAATGAGTATAGAAGAAACATCCTTCAGATCAGATTATTGGAAACAAATATGCAGGAGTTGAGACTAGAAGAAAAATCCGTTCACCAGAACAAACACACCTAGCACTCTTATATACAATTGAACCAAGTTGTTTTGAAGAAGCCAACAAGGATGAATTTTTGAATAAGGCCATGAATGAAGAATTGATCAAATAGAGAAAAATGACACTTGGGAACTCGTTCCAAGACCAGAGAATAAGAATGTGATCAACACAAAATGGGTTTTCAGGAATAAATTAAATGAAGGTGGACAAGTTACAAGGAACAAATCTATATTGGTATGTAAAGGATATGCACAGATTGAAGGAATCGACTTTGAAGAGACATTTGCCCCAGTTGCCAGAATGGAAGCAATCCGGTTGCTTTTAGCCCATACATTAGATAGATGTAAAATCAGCTTTTCTGAATGGGGAACTTGAAGAAGAAGTCTACATTGAACAACCAGAAGGATTTCAATTGTCAGAGAATGCAGATTATGTGTGTAAATTAAAGAAGGCCTTGTATGGTCTAAAATAGGCTCTTAGAGCATGGTACTCTAGACTGGATAAGTATCTGCAGCAGGCAGGGTTCAGAAAAGGAAGTGAAGACAACAACCTCTACATCAAGGTAAGTGAAGGTAATATTTTATTAATTGAAATTTATGTTGATGATATTATTTTTGGTAGTGATGATGACAGGTTAAGCCAGAAATTTGCAAAAGATATGTAGAATGAATTTGAAATGTCGTTCCTTGGAGAACTATCCTTCTTTTTGGGACTTTAGATACGTCAAAGCAACCAAGGAATCTTTATTTCTCAAACCAAGTATATCAAAGAAATGCTAAAGAGGTTCGGAATGGAAGATTGCAAACCAGTTATCACTCCCATGCAAACCAATTGCAAGTTGAGAAAAGATGATGATTCGAAGTCTACAGATCAGAGGCAATACAGGTCAATGATTGGAATCCTACTATATGTGACAGCATCCAGACCAGATGTAATGTAGGCAGTTGGACAGGTGGCACGATTTCAAACAGCACCAAAGGAGTCACATGTGTTAGCAGTGAAGAGGATTTGCAGATATCTCAAAGGAACAGAAAAGTTTGGATTATGGTATCGAAAAGGAAAGGATCTATCACTTATTGCCTACACGGATCCAGATTGGGCAGGTTGTATTGATGACCGACGAAGCACCATTGGAGCAACTTTCTACTTGGGTGAGTGTTTAGTATCATAGCTAAGCAAGAAACAATCATCAATATATTTATCTACAGCCGAGACAAAGTATATTGCAGCAGCATCATGTTGTACACAGGTTCTTTGGATGAAACACACTCTAATAGATATACAGGTTGAGTATGATGAGCCCATTCCAATCTATTGTGATAATACAAGTGCCATCAATATCTCAAAGAACCCGGTGATGCACTCCAAGATGAAGCACATTCCAATAAAGTATCACTTTCTATGGGAGCAGGTTGCAGAAAAGAACATCAGAGTTGAGTATGTGGGCACAAAAGAACAAGTGGTTGACATCTTCACAAAACCACTTCCACGAGAATCCTTTGAATATCTTCGCCAGAGACTTGGAGTTATTTATACTTCAAAATGAATTCTTTTTTAATGATTATCTTATATTTCTTAGATTTACACGAGGAAGCACCATAAGAGGACAATTCAGTCAGGGGGAGCAACCCCAGATGGAAAGATACCTTTGACATTGATGACAAAGGGGGAGAGATTTATCATATGCAGAGGACAGAGGCATGGTTCCAGGGGGAGAATGAGTGATATGATTTCAGTATTTCATTAGAGTGTTGTCATTAATGCCAAAGGGGGAGATTGTTGATTAAGGTTGGTTGTCATTGATGTCAACCCTTGAAGAAAGCCTCGTATCACAAAGGTTGGGTAATGGACCCAAGATTGTTTAATGTAAATATGACTCATTATTGTCTTGTCATGGTTGATAATAAGTAGAAATGGATGAACTCCAAAGTGGTCCCCTTATGTTCAAATCCCTCACACGAAGACGCTTTGCGGATTGAGTTATCCTAGAAGTATGGTTAGAGAACCCATGCTTATTTGTGGAATAATGAGATGAACACCAGGGAATTTTTTAAGTAATACTATTCTATATGGATAGTACATGTCATTCCATTTCTGGTGGTATGTGGAATGTCACATAACTCCTCATGGTTTGAGAGTTATGGCCTTATGAAGTTGGAGGACCCTCATATGTAATTTAGAAGCCACAAAAGGTCAAAGTAGTCAAAGTGGTTTAAGATATTTTAAAAGGTAAATAATAAAGTGAAGTGATGAGTGTACTATAATTCAAAGTGAATACAAAATAAATTAATTCAATAATAAATTTAATGGAGAAATTAGAAGTGGTTAACCCTAAAATAAGGAAAGTGGGCAAAGTGACCTAGAAGATGTTTTTAAGGAAGCTAC
>ML807197.1:87327-121021 GCA_009831015.1 Picea engelmannii
AATTTTTTATGGAAATGTAAAGTAACCAGGTGGTCTTTTTAGACCGGCTGAATTTCTGAACTTCTGAATTTTGAACAATAATGTTCAATCTTTGGCGGCTCAACGGAAATTCACCATAGTGCAACTTTGGTGGATAACAAGTACCTATAGGTGTCTAAGGTAACCAAAGGATATCTAAGCCTAATTTATGAGGAAAGTGAAGAAAAAAAGGCCGGAATTCAAGGAAGGATAAATTCTTTTGATGATGCTTTCTAAGGTATGTTTTTTTTCAGGTCATCTCACCATTTTCGCAATAAATTTTTTTATAGAATGATTCAAAGCGTGAAATTTCTATTCCATTGAGGAAACATATCCAAGTATCTGTGGTAAAAAATTAATTTTGTGGGTCGTTTTATTTTTGGAGTTACACTCTGTGGAAAATAGGGTTTGTGGCTAGTCCTGAAACTAGTCAAAAACAGGTGTTTCGGGTAAAAACGTCATAACGTCTTCATAACAGATCCAAATTCAATAAGACCAAATGTGATGGTTAGATTAAAGTCTATAGTATTCATTGTAAAAGTTTCATATCAATTCAAAAAATATTCTGCGTGGGGCACGCTCTACAAGTTCGCTCTCTAGAATAGGCCAGAATTCAGTAAGGTATGCCATTTTTTCCACAACTCCTTTTTTGAGAGGTTCCAAGTAGTGACACATGGAGTAATTGCATAAAACAAATTGAAGAGCATTGTGTATCAGTTTCATATCTGTATTCATTACAGGTACAAAGTTATGATTATTTCAAGTTAGGGTTGTTGACTAATCCAAAACTAGTTTTGTGAGACTAAAGAAACGTTTGATGAAAATGCTAGTCTCTTGTTGTTAAAGTTAAGGAAGGTGTGTAGGTATGTGGTCATATACACTAGGTCTATTACAAAGTTACAAATCATATTTGGATGATGAAATTGATGAGGGCTTTTGGTTGAGGTACAAGTTGGGTACATGATTGAGACAAGTAGTCGATGAGTTGGCACATACATGAGGTATATAGTTGATGATGTTGGTACATACTGATGAGTCATAGTTGATGAGTACTTGACACATGATTGGTACATACTTGGTACATGGTTTTTGCACTTTTTTATGGTACAGGTTGATTACAGATTGTTTGGTACAGGTTGGTGCATGGTTGATGCACTTGTTTATGATACAGGTTGATTACAAGTTGAGGTATAGATTGATGCAAGGTTCAAGTTATTGGTACAGGTTGTTTGGTACAGGTTGATTGGTACAGGTTTACAACTATATATCTCACAGTGATAGTGTGATAGTGGTTCCATCATTCTACTTCTACTTCAGGGCGGTTGGACGGGGAAAGGACAAGTGGTTGTAGCCACCTTCTGGTTGTAGCCGGAGAACATAGGGGGTTGTAGCCTCCTTATGGTTATAGCCAGAGAATTGGGGAGTTGGAGCTTCCCTAAGGTTGTATCCTGAGAAATTAGGGGGTTGGAGCCTCCTTCCAGTTGCAGCTGGAAAACAAAGGAAGTTGGTGCTTCCAATGAATGTAATTCTTCAAGAAATATAACATAAAGCATTATGTGGTTTTCTCCCGATGTGGTTTTCCACGTAAAACACTAGTGTACTGTGTATGTGTGTGATTGTTCATTCCTTATTGCTCATTATTGGATAATAATTCTACATTGATATAACACTTGGATTATTTGTAGAAAAAGGATTATAATTACGCTATTACCGATTCACCCCCTTCTCAGTAATCCAACAAATAATCCAAGTGTAAACCCCCACATTAACCATACATTAAACCCTAACTGCTATACAGCCTCAATTTGTATTCATATGTTCATCAACACTTCTCAACCAAAATGCCTCACACATACTCCAAAATCACAAGTATGCCACAACAAAGTGTCATACGGGGTGTGTGTTTAGCAACTACCAACAAGTTCACCAACAATGTATCTATGTAGATCTGCCTCTCATAGCATGTATCATACAACCAACAATCCCTCAAGAATAAATGCACAATCTCCCATGACCATACCCTAAGCCATCACCAAAAACCAACTACAACAAGCATATAGCATACCTTTTATTCATGTAGGAGGTTCTATTGTACCTGATCATTGTCATCCTTGCATGTAGCTTATTCTTATCACTACAACTTGTCACTACTAATGAACTTGATCTTCTTCCTCTTCATCTTGCTCTGTAGATCTGTGCCCTGTCTTCAATAAGCTTGTGGATCTCCACACTTTTTCCCATTGTGGCCCGCGATTGTTTGTGCCCTTCTAGTTCTGCAACTCGCGGACGTCTTCTAGATACCCTAAATCAATAAACACAGTCTTGACCCTACAACTCTTGGAAATTCTCCTTTCACTGAATTTCGCTGCCTCGGATTCATTGCTTCATATTTGTCAATAGTACCTGCCCATAACATTTCATAATAAAGATATTCAATTAAGCTCAATAGGTGCTAATGGGAGTCCCTTGATCTCTTATTTATACTCTCCAAGTAGTTTCCTTTAGGGGTCATCCTGTAATTGTTTTACCTAACTTCCCTCTTTTAGGGATAACCCACTTTCAACTAATTTACCCACATGCAACCACTTTATCCATAATTATTAAACTCACCACTTCTTGTTGCAACTAATTTATTTTTAATTATTTTATTATTGCAACAACTTTAACCATGATTAACTCCTAGTTACAATCACTTTTACTAGTAAACTTCTTCTAGGAGCTTCTAGAATAATTGACTTCTTTGACCTTCTAGGGGCTTCTAGATAGCTCATGAGGGTTCTCCAACTTCATTGAGCCATATCTCCTCAACTGTGAGGAAATACGTGATGTACCACATATCACCAGAAACGACACGACGTGTACTATCCATCTATGATAGTATTACATGAAAATTCACTGATATTTATTATATTATTCCTCAAACAAACATGGTTCCCTTAACCACACAACTGGGGCTACTGAAATTTTCTACTGGACGTGTTTCAAGGGTTGACATCAATGACAATCAACCCAATTAATCAACACTATCTAAGTGTTCAATCTTCTTTTTATAGGGGTTGATAATTAAACCAACATAAGACTATGGTTTTAATTTTCTCTTTAAAATAGAAAGACACTTGTATTTACATTGATTTATACTTCAAACATTGGGATCATTACACTTTGTTGTGATTTAAGGAGTGATCTCCATGCTTTGTGATTTTTTTATTATTTTCTCTACCTTTATGCACAGAAAGGACCTGAGCACTTTTCCTTGCATAATAAAACATATGTACAATTACTTTTCTTTGGATGGTGAATTTACAGATCCTCGTACACTACTTAGAACAACAAAACAAAATACCCTTGAACTCTCCTTTCCTCTCAAGATTCAATCTCCATAATTAGAAATTTTTGGGTAAACTCTCATTGCTATTACATTTTTTTGGATTTGATACTTTGATCACTATGAAAAGAATACCTCAAGAGATTGATCAAATATGATTATGTCCTCATACAATTAACAACTAGAAACTTGATTCAAAGCCTTAAAGGCCTTAATGTTATAATTGAATCTTTGACACCATCTATAACATACCCAACTCTAAGAATGTAAGTTTTCACAATGAGACGTAATGTAGCATAAATTTTTGGATAAACACTTTATGCAAAAAAAATTAAACGTCCAACATTTCAAGTGGACACTCCACCCAACCCTCTCTATAGTATCTTCAAGGAGGTGGGAAATTTAGATTTCAATTCTTACAAAAAAATTTAAATCTATTGATTAATAATAATATTAATTCATATGGGTCATATTCTCAACATTCATATGCCATCCATGTAATTTTAAATAGATTACACTATAGAATTTATGAGCAATTAAATGCACACTTGGTAAAAACAACATCCTTACAACTTCGAACATAAAAAGATAATTTTTATCTCTATTTTTGGATGAATGACATGGAATGGCTACTGGGAACCTAAGCATATGCAATCCTGTGTGATTTCCACCATTGATATAAGGCTATAAAATAACACAGATAATAGACTATATATATGACAAGCATATTCAACTCTTGACAATATAAATCCCATAATAAACCCACCAACCTACTCGATGACACATGGAAACATAATAACTTATCTTAATTGCCATCCTTTCATATATTTAGAAACAAGACCATAAAATAATATCAACCTATGAAATTATCTTCTCAGCTAGGGAAAATGCATATAATGGCCCTACCTTAGCATTCTCTCCATAGTAAAACCACTTGTAGGATCCTACTCTATAAACAAAATTCCAAATCATAGAAAATGTATCCCTAGAAATACTAGAAATGTGCAATGTAGAGGAGAAACAATAGTGCTATGAGGTGAAGGAGTCAAAGGAACGAGGAAGAAAAATGAAAATAGAGAAAGGAGAACTTATTATAAAGGAGAAATTACATTTTAATATATATATTCTTACACAGGGATAATGATGCTAGGTATTTTCTCCATAACCCATGACAAGCTCCCCCTCCCTTGCTCTCTAAGTTCATTTTATAAGTAGTTGGATTAATTATGAAGGTCATACATTAAATCACAAGGGTGAGTTTAATGGGGTGCTTCTTACCCTTCACACATTCTAGTGAAACCATACACCTTGTGTCGGTCCTCCCATCCATCAATCCATACATACATACATAGAGCAACGAGAGTGAGTATTAAGAGTGAATAGTGAAGAGTAAACCTCCATAACTAAGCTTTCTAGTGAGATTATAAATTGTTAATCTCACTTTTGGCTTCCTAAGTAATTACAAAACTGAAAAAACTTTTTCATTCCATATGAGAAAACCTTCATGTCTTAACCATATCTCAATTTACCATCAAACTAATTACAAAACTGAAAAAACTTTTTCATTCCATATGAGAAAACCTTCATGTCTTAACCATATCTCAATTTACCATCAAACATAGACAATTTAGTATTCTTGAGTTCCCTTTAAAGACTATTTCATTGAGACCTTTTCCTCTTATGCCCATCATAATATCTCTTTTCTTATTTAGATGAGATTAAATCAGATTAAATCAGAAAAAATGTGTTTTTGTATCCATGACATATTCTACTAGAATCTCCTCTTTCATCCTCTTTATTTTCTGCCCCAATTGCTTTTGTATTTCTATTAAACTATGTAATCATTGATTGTTCAAAGGGATACACTCTTCGTATTCCTTTATCATCCTTTTAGTGAAAATTCTTATGGTCTATGATAGGTACTTCGTGGTTTTGGTGTCCATTGGAATGTTTTTTCCATATATTTAGTTTTCACCTCATGCATATTATGACCTTGTACATTAAATGAATCATCTTCGATGACAAGCCTTCCTCCTCAACAACTCTTCCTTTCTTTACATATTCTACTATGTTTTGGTGTCACACTTGGACTTTTTTTAAAAGTTTTTTATTAGTCCACTTTACATAGAGTACTTTTCACCCTATGGAGTTTATTGTGTACTAAAGTTGAACTAGGGATTTATAATTTTCCATCAAAATTCTATTTTTCCTTCATTTGAATACTATGGTGATACTCTACATTGTTATGACTTTGCCTTGCATTACCATATGTATTTTGTATTGAAGTCATACTTAAGGCTTAGAATCTTCTTCAAAGTTCTTCTTTACCTTAATATAATTACTCTATGTTGATCTAGGATCTCTGACTTGAACTATCCAGTCTACTTTGTTTTGTAGCTCCAAGCAATTTGTACCAAACAACTCACGATTCTAGGCAATGCATACACCCCGTTCATGGGATTTATGAAAGGTGGATAGTGCTCACCTTTTCACTCTACCTTGTAAATAATTCAATCTACTTTGAATAGGAATTAGAGTGAGGACTTGTAATTTTTTGTAAAACTCCACTCCAGTTTTTTCATACAAGTCATCACTCTGTGTTCACATATGGCACATGACTTTGACTTCTTCAATCACAAACTCCATCTATATTATCATATACATGAGGACTCGGTTTCACTTGCACAAGGAATTATAATCCACCTTTATTATTCGTACAAATTGTCTTAATATGATACAAGGCTTAGATTAAGGCTTAGATTGTCTTAATATGTTGGAAGACTCCACTTTATAAAGGATCATGCAAAAATTGGTTAAGTGCTTACTTACCTTATCGAAGGATTGTTTAACACATGCTTTATGTATTTTTACTAAGGAAACATAAATTTTCATATAGGAGAAACATGTCAACATAAATATGACTCCACTCTCTGAAGGAAATAGACTATGCTTGCAATGGCTCCTTGTGAACTATCTAAGTGTTCACTCTGCTTTTTATAGGGGTTGATAATTCAACCAACATAAGACTGTGGTTTGAATTTTCTCTTTAAAATAAAAAGACACTTGTATTTACATTGATTTATACTTCAAAGAGTGAGATCCTTAAATTTTGTTGTGATTTGAGGAGTGATCTCAATGCTGTGTGTTTTTTTGAATATTTGCTCTACCTTTATGCACATATAGGACATGAGCACTTTTCCTTGCATAATAAAAAGTATGTATAATTACTTTGCTTTGGATGGTGAATTGGGAGATCACCGTACACTACTTAGAACAACAAAATAAAAGACCCTTGAACTCTCCTTTCCTCTTAGGATTCAATCGCCATAATTAGAAATTTTTCGGTCAACTCTCATTGCTATTACATTTTTTTGGATTTGATACTTTCATCATTGTTATGAGGAAAATCACTCTATGGCATGGGGTAAACCACAATAGATGGAATGACTGCAAAAATCAACTCTAATCCCAAGTATGCTATATAAATCTAAATGCTAACAAGACAAGATAAAGATCCTACCTCATCCGGACGTTCAATGAAGACCACCGTTGAGCATGCAAATCAAAGCTTTATACCTCCAACTTGTCCTCAATAACCAAGATACACAATTATATGGTGATAATATATAAAGTTAGCACATACAATAGCATAATCCAAAAACATTCATAACAAATACGCTCATGGAATAATAATTCAAATATTTGCAAGACATCAATTGGACGAGAAAAGAGTACTTCTATTAAAAAATGATCAACAAAAGTGTATAAGTGACAAACTTCTGTGTCGACACGTCTCGAAACTGAGAAACTAAGTCCCTTCCAGCTGGGCCTCCACCACTTCAATCCTCCACCAAAGGCAATCTCATATAAGAGAGACAATGAGGTTCTCCATCAAAGAGGGAAGAGCTTGGGGGATGAACAATGTGTTCAGACTTTAAAGGACAAAGGGATGCAGACTCAATGTGAAGTGAAAATTTCTCCAGAGTATCTTTGCTCTAAGAAATTGAATTCTCTCCATTTCCACGGTTTTGATATGGCCCATTTTATAGCCTTCAAATGGAATTGAAGGGCCGAGTCGAAACGTTTTCAGTATATGGAAGGTCGAGGATCATGGATCTCATGACCTGACATGGAAACCCAACGCAATTTTTAATTTTCAGCACCAAACTCGATGTACGCGGGTTGTAGTGGTGCAACCTACGTATACGCATGCTACCTAACTGGTAGGGCGTGTATATGTGGAAAAATATGATTTTTTTACTCTGGGAAGCACAAAATGAGACTTCAAGTCTGCATAGGCAAAATGGAAAGACCCTCTGAGAAAGTTGCATGGGGTGATGCAAAACTTTCTATAACAGATGCCCCCTAATGTGTGGGGTCAGAGCAGTATTTTCAATGGCCAAAATACATTATAATTCCCAGAAGTGGAGTAATGGAGACTCAGCTGGAAGAACTAGTTGCTCATGACAATATTAAAATTCATAATGAATCGGTACACATGGATGCCAATTTGAATTACACTGTAGATCCATGTGGAAATATACCAAATAGTTGTTCATGGCCATGAATAGGAAATACAAAGTAGATACATTCCATAGGCTATCATAGTCATGAACAAGGCCCAGTGAAAACCAATCTCAAAATCAATCTGAAGATATCTGTATACAATGGAGTACAATCTGATCTCCCATTATCATTGAAGTCATATAGGTACTGGTCCAATGAATGATAGAAATAACTCAGGAATGTTGCTACTATAAACTGATGTCTTCAAGTCTTCTACACGATCTTCCAAAGGTGCAAGTCTACATCATGTGAATAGAGGAGTTAAGGTCGAACACAATGAGACTTCATTTGATTACTGGTCATTAATGTATATCATTAACAAACACGAGACAACCTACCAATAATGAAAGTAGGTATCAAGGCACTGAGTACATTCTTACAAGTGTGAATAAAGGTGTTGAGGTCGAACACTTGAAGAATCCATCGATCAGGATACATTGATGTATTCCCAACTATCGATGGTGAGAGAACATGGCACTGATGACTGCAAGCCTCTAGGTACTCATAGGAATTTAGGCCTCATTTCTAGAATAGATGACATGAAGTCGATGGAACGAGACCTGCTAAAAGGAGAGCATTAAGGCATCTCTCATCATTCAGCATGAGGTACAAAGCAATAGCTTGATGATTTGGAGGAACTTGGACAAAGAGTATGTTCACGAACCATTGACCATGTGCGTCTTTTGCATGCACCAGATGCAAGTAGTGCATGAAAGACTCCCTCTAAATAGAATTCAATAAGGAAAATTGCCAACAAAGGTGAGGAAACCACCAATAAGGCTAATGGAATTCAAGACATTGCACGAATACCGATGTGTGAGTATTTATTGTCGTCAAACACAATGGAAACCCCCCAGTCAACGACCAATGAGGAGATGTTGACTGTTGGGTCCAAAATTACCTACCCATAATGAAAGTAGGACCAGGGTGCACGGTAGGAGGACTACAAATTCATGTAACTTTGAGACACATTGAGGGTATGCCCAACATGCAAAGTCAAGAATTATGAGGAATGGTAGACACAAGATTATAGACATCCTTTGAACAAGAGCATGAGACATATGGAGGACTCTAACAGCATAGACTTGATAATGAAACTTTGTGATGCAGGAGGCACCAATCAAACTCTCCATAGGGACTGGAAGAGTAACTAGTCAGAGGAGTAAAATCTAAGTAATGAGCTCAACTTTCTAAGGGCATACTAAACCCAAACTTTGGATGACAAGTGGACTCAAAAGTTTGTGCTATGTTCAAAGGTGACACAACTGCTGCCAATATGAGATAATATTATTTTCCCATCCGTCTTTTTTTGTTTTTTCATAAGCAAATGAATGATATGATACAGTGGACGAAACGAGTGTCATGAGTAAGAAACTAGTTCCAATAGTGTAACATACCTATGCTCAATGCAAGGAGGTGCATGCAGGATGTGGACACTCGAGGAAATGTTTCCTCTTAGGGTACAAGATGTCAAGCTGCAAAGGATATAAACAAGGCTCTTCTTGGTTGGTGATGCAAATTGTTGAGGTAATAGGATTATAATGAGGAATCGAGAACTGGAAATAGGCTCAATACTCCAAGAAGGAGGATGAAATGCAATTACAACTTAACTCCAAAGAATGTCCTTTTTTCGTAAATTTAGTCCCCTAGGCTTGAAAAAGTATAAAACAATACCCAGGAGAACTCTTCTAGCCACTAGTGACTAGAGTATTCCTTTTTCGATATTAGTCTACTTGGTCCAAAAAAGGGTTAAACTTACAGTAAATAGACGTCCTTTCAAAGACATTTAACAAGTGTAAAAGAGACAACTTCACTCGGCAATATTTTTGATTTTTTATAGAGTCAGAAAAGAGCTTAACCAAGACTCGGTGGAAGTCCCATAGGTATAGGTTATAATGCTTATTAGCAAGAATATGAGGTTCAAATGCAAAGTCATATTGGAACTATAAGGGACTCCCGGTCCTATGGAATGATCTCTGCATGGGCACTAGATCGCACAGAAGTTCTAACTAGGGCACTCATGTTTCGTAAGCCTCTACCATTCAATAATAACACTTCTAATAGTAGTAGGAAGGTTTTGTGTCCCTAATAAATGGGTTCGTACCTAAGGCATATGGATCGCAGTCATAGGATAATGCAAATATGCAAGATGGAGTGGCAACCTATCCTATATGTTGGTTAAAGAAAATACATGTCGAAATCATGAACGAGCGATATGATGCTAGAAATCGCAAAAATCCCTGGACAAAACCACCAAAACCAAGTCCTTCCACTGTATTATTAGTCCATTAGGTCTAAAAATTAGCAAAAACTATGTAAAGTGGATAAAAAAATTCTATTAATAGTAAAAATAACCAATTTTACCATACCATTTGACTTTTTTACCCACATAGTGCATTTTGGACCAATTTTCCCACGATATTCAAGTATCGATTGCAGGAGCTCTGAGCGACAAAATTGACAACCATCTAGACCAAGTAAGTACTCTTTCTCTCCTCTTCAATTCTAGTGGTTTACAATTTCAAATTAGGCCCCAGTTTTTTAGTTTTAAACGACACAAATTATGAATTAGGGTGTATGCGGGAAAATCAAAGCATGCCCGCGTATATGTGGCCCTACACGTGACTGTTAACAATAAAACTCATGTACAAGTCCACAAACAAGTTTTTTCAAAGAGTTTGACTCAAAAAAGGGTTTTCCTTTTGCGTGATGGTACGTGAATGGAGAGAGAGAGAGAGAGAGAGAGAGAGAGAGAGAGAGAGAGAGAGAGCATGAGGAAGTCGATGCAGCAGTGGAAATAGATGCGGGGACCCAACAAGCTCTAAAGAGATGTTCTCTTTACAAATTTTTGGCTCTCAAAGGAATGAGGGCTCAAGTGAGGCTACTCCAAATGATAGTAAACTTATGGGATATGGATACTGAGACATTCAATCTTGATGGGAAACCATTGAGAATTGAAGTAGAGGACATCTATTTCATTACAGGATTGTCTCGTCAGGGCGAGGTGGTGAATCTCAAAGCCCGGGGAGATGGGGGTGGTATGAACATAGAGAACTACATTGCCACCCACTTTGTTGCAGGTACAGAGAAAGTAGGGAGTCAACTCCCCATCAGGGCGATCGAGAACCTGAGTCTAAATATCGTCGTCCTTATACTTACATTGATCACGGGGTTGGCCTCGTTGCACCAGGCATCAAGGCCACTCGTGTTTTATGCAGTAGAGTATTTATGACCCACAATTTATGACTGGTGTACCTCACTACTGGCTAACATGAAGAGCCAGCTGACAGATTGCAAACAGGGGAGGAAAAGAAACTTCGGGTTTGCATCTATCTTATGAAGTTTTTTATTTAAGCAGGTTCTAGGTTTGAGCCCTAGAGTGGAGATCATTCCACGTGCACCGCGCGATCCAGCCATGTCACGGTGGACCAAGGTGATGAGGCGGTTAGGAGGTGGTAGGGTACCAACCCCCTACAACGATGAGTTCTTCTTCTGGTAGATTCGATAGGTGATATCCATAGACGACTACCCTTATGTTGAGATCGACTACAGAGGAGATATAGATATGCCATTGCCACCAGATGTCACCTACGATGATATAGGTATGAATTTTTTTATATATATTTCATTTTTTTGTGTTTTTCAAAAAGAATAAAAATGCAAATATTTTTGGATGGTATCAAGTATTGACTATTACTTTGTTACATAGATGTGGATCCACAACGACCAGATGGATTCCCATGACATCAATGGAGGAACCGGGGAGATGAGCCAACAGGAGGAGAAGTAGATAGAGTGCTACAAAATGTGCGGGGGGACCTATCTCGTTTGACGCACAAGATTCCTATGGTTCAAGTAGAGGATCTTCTAGAGGCTATGTAGCGGAAGGTTGTGGGTGTGCCCTATGCGTGGGTGTGACTATTCTGGTGTCTCGCAAATGCCATAGTATGCCATCATGAAACGCATCTAGAACCACGGGCACAGATGCCATGGTTATTAAATATATCGGCCATATATGTATTTTGACGGTGTGAGCCCCATTTTTTACTATGACACCATATTTTTGGAGAGATGAAATATAAAAACATTGGTCTTCGGATTTACTTATATATGTTACAATGTGTACATTGATGGATGTGTTTTCTTTACTTTAGTTATGTGACAAATTCCAATCTAGAACATAATTAGCATATGCATCGGATACATAATTAGAAATTCTAGGTATGTGATTATAAGTAATAAAATCAAAGTGTCGTTCCAAAAGTCGTACCCATAGGAATTGTCGGAGTAGATTAGGGTCTCGCACATGGTAATTGATGTTCAACTGACATACTACTAACTGGTAGTCCAGGTGAACTTCTAAAGATAGAACACCATGTGAAATGGTGTTGCGTAAAAGCTCTACAATGGCGCTATACTCAGCCACATTATTCGTTGATGGCCCTAGACAAATGCCACCTGAAGAGACCAGTTGACCCTTGGGTGAGTAAATGACCCAAGCGGCAGAAGCCAAGTTTCCTCTATGATGATTGGCACTATCTATGAATCCTAAGAAAATTGAAGACTTCGTTGACATCTGCCAACCAAGGGAAAACTTGATAAGCAAGTTGATGACACAAAGGAAAAGATATATATACACTAAGATACACTAGTATACAAAGAGTGACACCCAAGCTTGGGGGCTCAAGCGTAATATCTTTTCAAGTAGAGCCCGTTTATGGGCTCAGCCAGCATATTCCCTTCATAATCCTCCAATTCATAGGCTCCTTTTTCTAAAACACATCCCACGATATAAGGACTGTGCCACATGGGGTTGAACTTGCCTACCCCCAATGGTTGTTTGGCTTGGTCATACAAGAGGACCAAGTCACTCTCATCATACTGTCAAGGACAGACATACCTATCATACTGGACCTTAACACGTCATTTATTTGATTTTATATTCGTAGAGGCATCTTGACGCTGCTCATCTAGGCTCTCTAGGTGTACGAGGCATTCTTCAAGATCAAAAGTGTCAAGTAGGAGCTCAACTACTAGTCTAAGGGAACGGATTTCACATTCAATAGGAAGGATCGAATCCACACTATGTACTAACTAAAAAGGAGAAAAACTAGTGGGAGTTTTAACCGAGGTTTGGTATGCCCAAAACATAGGGTAAAGCATTAGATGTAAGCCAGATTTTCTCTGGCCGACATTTTTTTGCAAAATGGTCTTGAGAGATTTATTCATAGTCTCTACTTGTCCATTTACCTGGGGATAGTAAGGGGAATAATGACCATGCTTAAACCCCAGTTTCAATGTTAATTCCTTCATCATTTCATTCTGAAAGTGACTACCATGATCAGTGATAATCTCCTTTAGGATTCTGAACCGGGCTATAATTTGGTTGAACACGAAAAATTCTACAATCTTACCATCGGATTTAATAGTAGGCATGGCCTCTTTCCATTTAGTGAAGTAGTCTATGACCATGATAATGTGTTGATGCCCCCCAGCCGAAGTTAGGTTACAGTCCATAAAATCCACCCCCCACTTAGTGAAGGGACCGACGGTGATGACCGGGTGAAGAGGGGCTAGATGCGAGGGAATTTTCCGAGAGAACATATGGCAAGGGTGACACTTATTGACCGCTTCAACACAATATTTAAAAATAGACAGCCAAAAATAACCAACTCACAATATTTTTTGGGTTGTCGCAAGCCCAGATAGATGACCACCACGAGCCCCATTGTGATAGTCATTAAGAACGGACTCATCCTCCTTGTGAGTCAAGCAAAGACATAAGATATTATCTACCCCTCGACGATACAAGGTGTCATTGATGATAAGGTAGTTTTTATCTTGATAATGTATACGTCATCGATTGTCTCCCGACAGATGCTGAGAGAACTTCAAGGTTTGAAGAGAAATCAAAATGTCCCCATACCAGGGGTCCAAAGATGAGATAAGGAAAATGTGTTCATCTATGAATGAATCATCATGAATGACATCCTCATCTAGTCGAGGGAAGTCTAATATTAGCTCGGAAAAAACTAGCGATTTCTTGGATTTCGCCGAAGCAAAATCGAGGTCAAATTCTTGCAAAATGACAATCCACTTATTGTATTTTCCCCCTATGATACGCCTAGTAAGGACATATTGAAATGGATTGACATCAGTAACTACAGTAGTTTTTCAAAGAAATATATAATGTCATAATATTTTAACCATGTGTACGACAGCCAAGGCCAGCTTCTCAACGTGATAGTAATTAAGTTCAGGGCCAACTAAGTTTCGACTAAGATAGTAGACAATGTTCTCATGGAGCTCATCATCCTCCTGAACCAGAACCATACCAATTGTCCCTTCGAACACGACGATATAAAGAAAATAATCTCTACTATAGTCTGAAGGCTTCCATAGAGGTGTCTATACCAAGGCTTTCTTAAGAGCATCGAAGGATTCCTGGGCATGCTCATCCCATATAAACGGAGTGTCCTTCTTCAAGAGATGCATGAAACCCTTAGTTATATTGGCATAGTTTACTATAAACCGATGTAAGAAGTTGGACTTCCCTTGTAAACCTTGAAGTTGATGATTGTTGCACAGGGGAGGCAATCAAAGTATTTCCTCAACCTTCAAAGGATCTACCATGGTCCCATTCTCAGAAACTAAGAATCCTAAAAGATAACTAGACCTAATGCAAAAAATGCATTTGTGAGAGTTTAAACGGATGCAGTAATAACAACATCTCTCAAAAACTAGTCGAAGGTGGGTAGAGTGATCTACTCTCTTGCGAGAGTGAGCAGCGAGATCATCGAGGTAAGATTCGACAATATGCTTGAGAACATGAAAATCAAAGGTCATGACTCGTTGGAAGGTTGCTACAATGTTTTTAAGGCCAAAAGGAATTTTCTAGTATGAAAAAGTACCCCAAGGACAAATAAATGTCATCTTATGTTGATCCTCGGGTTTGATCTGAATTTGATTGTATCCTGAAAATCCGTCCATAAAATAAAAAACCTCGCTTCCCGCACACTCATCGAGAATCTGATCAATGAAAGGTGTTGGGAAGTTTTCTTTAGGAAAAGCCTTTTTCAGGTGTAAAAAATCCATACACACACGGATGGTTCCTTATTTATTATTCACGGGAATGGGGTTGGATACCCATTCAGTCAAGGGAACTAGGTAGATGAAACCAGCATTAAGTATTTTCTCAACCTCTACCTTAATAGTAGGGGCCTTCCTAGGATTAAAAGCTCTAAGTCATTTTTGAACAAGTTTATCATCTGGATAGGTTTTGATCTCATGTTCGACAGTGCGAGGGTCAATTCCTGGCATCTCTTCATATGACCAAGCAAATACATCACAAAATTCTTTGAAGAGATCAGTGTAGATATGGATTTCTTCAGGTGAACAATCTGCACCGATATATACATTTTCAACTTTTCCAAGAATTCGAGAGATGTCTATCGTGACTGTAGGAGAAATACTCGCCATGTTTCCTTCGGCATATGCGTATCTAGTGTAACCATAGTGTGACTGACCATCTCACTCAAGGTATATCTAAAATCGTCTTGTTCGATCCTAACAAGCTTTGGGAGTAATTAAGAGCGATGATGCATATCATCCCATGGCCTATCAATACCATTCATGTCCTATAAGATGGATTCATCCGAAGGAAAAATATCATCGAGGAAATCATGTGAGCAAGATGATGAAGTGGCCCATATGGGCTTGAGAACGTGATCCTCCTCATCTATCTGCGAGGGGCCAAGATTCAGGTTAGCAGTAGAGTCAAGAACAACCTGATACGTTATCTCTGCCACTTATAGTGGCATTGCCATTCCAATATGTGACCGACCTCCAGAAGACATAGTCGAGGAAGGTAGGGTCCAAGGATCATTAAAATATGAAGTACCAAAAGGAACGAACCTCATTAATGAAGCATACCTACTGGACATGGCATAAATGTGATGAACTGGTGCCATGAAATCAAAGGTACCCATGAGGGAGGAATACATTTCGACACCAATATCCTCAATTGTTGACTAAGAATTGTCGATCATAGGAATCGAAGGTCCAAATTATGCATTAGGTATAGCTTGCGCAAAGGATAACTGATCAATCATCATGATTTTCCCTACAGAAAATAGACGATACGACTGTAGTCATATCATAAGTCCAATTACGCCCTAGCAAAAAATTATATTCAAGGGGTGCATCAACCACCTCGACATCCACCTCCACTGTCTTTCCACCTAACTGGACTAGAAAGGTGGGGAGAATTTTGTGGGGATGGAAAGAATGATCATCAAATGTGGTCAACATAGTTGGAGATTGAGGAAGGGTTGGAGAGTCAATGGATTTCCAACAGTTTAGGGACATCAAGCATGTCGCAGCACCTTCATCAATAAAAGTACGCTTGATGGTATGCTATGAGTATTCCACATGGATTTGAAAGGCCATGACGTGGTAAGCCAAGCAAGTCTTAACATCCTTAACGCCAAACTTGATAAACTTTGAGCCACACAGGTCTAGAGCTCCCAAAGAAGATAGCAAGGCAATCCTCTATGAAGGATACATTTGGAGCACCTCCAAAGCTGACATTGCACAAGGGGTTTGACCCAGAACTTTGACAATCGATTAGTTCTGGGCAGCTATAGCATTAGGGTTGTGGGTAGAGCATTTAAGTAATCCTTTTGGAATATGAGGCGAGGGATCTGGCTTTTCGATTTGCAAAGGTGTTTCTAGAGGAGGAGGATACTCTAGACCTGGAACAGTCTATGAAGACCCACAATCACGAGATCGAGTGGCTACATTAATCTAAGACTTGACCATATTTACACATAGATGGTCACCTTCATGCACCGGGGGTTTTTGATTCCCACTCGCTTCATTTTTTGCATTAGAGGAGCTCGAGGCCATGTGTTGATTATGTGGAAACAGATTAGTCAGCACAATGGGCGGTTCAGATAAGAGCCTCACAGCTTCCTCAAGTTTGGGGCATATGTGGGTAAGGTGATCATATGTACAAAGTTTACAAGGAAACTTCACCTTCTTCTTTTCTTTCTTTCCCTCGCTAGCATTGTTATTTGATCTATCATTGTTAGTGTTATCCTTAGGTTTATTATTATTATTATCATTCCTTCCACCCTTACAGTTATTACCATGTCCTTTCCTTATATTCCCTCATGGTTTTTGGTTACCATTAGGGTTGGTCGACGACTGTATAGAATGCACATTAGTCGACTGAGTTGGAGTGGAGGACACAGACAAATATTTTCCTCCTACAGGTTGGCTTAGAGAAAAATCCTTCAACTGGTTCATCACCAAGTTTGTAGACTTAGCATTCGTAGAGCCTATGATGCCATCGGCATGAGGCCCAGGATTTTGCCTAGGGTCATAATTTGACCTCGGTGCATCAAGAAGAATTTCGTATAACATCCTATATTGAGAATATATGTGATCCAATTGTTGGGCTTTGAAAATAGCTTCCTCTTCAGATGTTACCCCGAATGTAGAAACATCCTTCGAAATATAAGGCAATAAAGACTTAAGAAACCATTCCAACCGGAACTTTGGAGGAATGTAGGCTTTGATCAACCTCTTCCATCTACACTACTCTTGGATATAGTCTGAGATATGGGTGGATTTGTCCCGCCAGCCGTCCGATATGATAGAGAAGCAAGGGGGTTACGACTGTTTTCAAAGGTTCAAGCTCAGGAGAGGCAGAGTCGTAGATCCAAGCCAACAAGGGTTGTTGGATTTGCCCGAGGATTTCCATTTCGGGGTTTCGTTAACTGAAGTCCCGAAATCTTTTCATTAAGACTCGCAAAATCGTGAAGTGTGAAGTCTCGAAAAGGCGAAAAGTCTAGTTGTGGGGCCAGCACTGGAATTGTGTCGGAGTTTGACATTTTGGGATTTCGGGAAATAGAGAATCGGGATTTCGGGGTTCGTGGAGCAGAGTTGCATGACATCACAACTCGTGAACTTGCAAAAGCCAAGAAGCCAAAATTGATATCGAAATTCGGGATATCGGAAGTCTCAAGGACAAGAGATCGGGTCACTTCATAGTGAAAACCCCGAATTTGATCTGAGTCGTCCATTCATTAGGACACATGGAAGAGATCAAGAACCCGTCGGTATTTCAGCTACCAGGGTTTCGAGTTGACAAAGAAATTGTGACATCGGGGAATCACAAGTCGCAAAATCTCGAACTGAATCAGGACTGTTTGTTTATTGAGACATGTGGCAGTGATCAAGAGTCCATCGACATTTCACATGTCGGGACTTTGGGGATCAAGAGGACAGGATGCGGATCATTTCGGCATTTGATTCCCCGAAATCATGAAATGATTGAGGATCGTCCATCATAGGAGGACGCATGGTGGAAATCCAAAAGTTCAGGGAAAATCCCGATAGGAAATCCCATCGGCATGTCAGGGTTCGGCATTTCGCGAATCCTGAAGACAGGAGACACGAGCATTTCGGGAACGAAAGTTCTGAAATCGCGAAAAGGTGGAAAAGCCCGGGAGAATTAATATTTTGGGAAATCGGGGTTCGAAGATTCAGGAAAGGACCTGTGGATCGGGTTTTAACAGAGATTCCAACAAGGAATCGAAAGAGCCACTTCGGCTCGAAGGTGAAATTAGAACGATCCTTAAGACTGGGAGGTCAGGCGCGGGACCTACTGAGGTAGGTGCCTGGGTGCAGCGCCACCAAGTGGTATCAGAGCCTGATTCTTGTTTGTATATTTTAGGCAGGAAAAGAAAGAAGGAATTTCATCCATGACGTCGAGGAGAAGGGACAGACAAACACCCGATCCGCCAGAGGATAGGGAGATGCCAGAAGGAAGGGGCAGGCAGGTGCAGAATCCAGAAGTGGAAAGATATCTGCATAACATTCGTGCCAAACTCGTGGACATGGAAATAAAACAAAGGCACACAGCTGATGTTGGAGATGTCAGTGAATCCGAAAGCGAAGATGATGTTGGACATGAAGAAGAAGTCACAGCAAAAGATGCAGCAAATGAACACTTGATTAGAGTTGTTGCAAGAATGAGCGCAAGAGCCAAAATGGACATTCCAATTTATGAGGGAAAATTGGATGTTGAAGAGCTTCTAGACTGGATTAGAGCTCTGGACACATATTTTGACTATGAAGATGTCTAAGAGGACAAGAAGGTCAAACATGTTGTCACGAGACTCAAAGGACATGCAGCATTGTGGTGGGATGAACTACAAGCTGACAGACGTTGCCAAGGTAAGCAGAAAATCAAGAGTTTGGATAGGATGATTGTGAAGATGAAGGCAAAATTCATTCCCAGGGATTACCAGATTACTCTGTTTCGAAGAATGCAAAATTTGAGACAGAAGTTGATGACAGTGAAGGAATATACTGAAGAGTTCTACAGGCTGAACATCAGAGCAGATCATCGTGAAAGTAATGATGAAAAGGTTTCCATGTATATGAATGGCCTGAGATACGAAATTCAGGATGAGATGAGCATGATAACCATCCGAACGGTGGAATATGCTTATCAGATGGCTCTAAAAGCTAAAGAGAAGCTGAGCCGAAAACAAGGTCAAAGAGGCCAAGGCAGAAGTCAATCCAGGGGCAAATCAGTCGTCCAAGCTAAAAATCTGAAGCCTAAGGAAGAATGGAAGAAACCTTAGATTGAGAGAGGTGGAAGCTCACAAAAAGGGTAATATGTTGAATAGAGAAGGCGGTATGTTGATCAGAGAGGAGAGTATGCTGATAACAACATTTTTCCTTGCACTAGAGGTAGAGGAAGAGGAAGAGGTGGAGTGATAAAATGCTTCACGTGAAGGAAAGTCGAACACAAGTCTTATGAATGTCCAGACAAGAAGAAAGAGGAAGGAGAGACTCACATTTCCAAATCACAGAGGCATAATGTTGAGGCAAAAGATGTTGAAGGCAGAAGATCACTGATGATGTGAAAGGTTCTCTTAATGCCAGAAAAAGAGGCGGAGAATCCAGTGCAAAGGAACAGACTTTTTCGGACTGCTTGCAAAATCAAGGATAGGGTATGCAAGGTCATCGTAGACAGTGGTAGCATAGATAATCTCATTTCTACATAGATGGTAGAGAATCTAGAGCTGGAGATGATTGAACATACAAGTCCCTATAGAGTTTCATGGCTACAAAAAGGACATCAGGTAAATGTCACTAAACAGTGTTTAGTTGAATTTAAGATGGGAGGATATAATGATAAGATACACTGTGATGTTATTCCCATGGATGTTTGTCATCTATTGTTGGGTAAACCATGGAAATATGACAAAAATGTAATTCATGATGGGAGAAAGAACACATACACCCTAGAGAAGAATGGGAGAACTCACATGTTGCTTCCAATTAAAGATAAAGAAACAAAACCGTAGGTGAGCAACACTGTACTTCTCATAAGTGGGAAGGAACTTCTTACAGAGGTTAAGAAGAAGGAGGAACCACAATTCATTGTGGTCAGGAAGCCAAAGATTGTTTTAACCAGCACAAGGGTAGATGATTTACCAGAAGAGGTTCAGGAACTGTTGGAAGAGTTTGCTGACATAGTAGTGGACAAACTACCTCGTTCGTTACCACCGATCAGAAGTATAAGTCATCAAATTGATCTCATACCTAGAGATAGTTTTCTGAACAAAGCAACGTACAGATTAACTCCGCAGGAGAATGAAGAGGTCAAAAGACAAGTCCAAGATTTGTTGGACAAAGGGTTGGTTAGAGAAATCTTGAGTCCATGTGTTGTTCCGACAGTGCTCAGTCCAAAGAAAGACGGAGGCTGGAGGATGTGTACTGAATCGAGGGAAATTAACAAGATAACCATTAGGTACAGATTTCCATTGCCAAGGATGGACAATCTGATGGATTTCTTAAGTGGAGCAAAAAAAAATTCGAAGATTGATTTGAAAAGTGGATATGACCAGATTCGTATGAGAGAAGGTGATGAATGGAAGACAGCCTTCAAGACTAACGAAGGGTTGTATGAATGGATTGTTATGCCATTTGGCTTAACGAACGTGCCAAGCACCTTCATGAGGTTGATGAACAAAGTCCTGAAGGAGTTCATCGAAAAATTTGTCATTGTGTATCTGGATGACATACTGATTTTCAGTAAAACAGAGGCAGAGCATCTGAAACACTTAACTACAGTGATGAAGAGATTACAGCAAGAGAAGTTGTTGATAAACATGAAGAAATCCTCATTCATGAAGACAGAGCTCATTTATTTGGGTTTTGTTATTTCTGTAGATAAATTGAGGATGGATCCAGATAAAGTGGAGGTGATCAAGAATTGGCTATCACCGAAGAGTATATTTGAGGTGAGAAGTTTTCACGGATTGGCTAGTTTCTACCGGAAGTTCATAAAGAATTTCAGTGGAATTAGTGCACCGATGATGGACACGGTGAAGAAGAGACATAAATCTTTTCACTGGATAGAAGAAGCTGAGAAAATTTTCCATTTGTTGAAGAGGAAGATCACGGAACAACCAATTTTGGTATTGCCGGATTTCAAAATGACATTTCAAGTAAAATGTGATGCAAGTGGATTTGCAATAGGGGCAGCCTTGAGTCAAGAAGATAGGTCAATAGCATACTTCAGTGAGAAGATGAATGAAGTCAAAGTGAAGTACTCCACATATGACAAGGAGTTCTATGTTATTATTCAGGGATTGAAGAAGTGGAGACACTATTTGATTCTGAAGGAGTTTGTCTTATACAGTGACAATCATGCTTTGCAATTTGTGACTCAACAGGAGAAGTTGAATCAAAGACATGTTAAATGGGTTGAATACATGCAGAACTTTACTTTTGTAATTAAGCATATTTCTGGAACTACTAACAAGGTTGTTGATGCTTTGAGCAGGAAATGTTTGTTGTTGCAGGAGTTCAGAATTAAAACACTGGGTTTTGATGATCTCAGGGACATGTACAGAGATGTTCCAGATTTTAAAGAGGCATATGGAGCAGCGGAGAATCCAATTCTCAGGGACAGAAGTCAATGGACAAAATACATGATCCAATAAGGATTAATGTTTAAGGGTAATCAACATTGTATTCCAAAATGCTCCATGAGGGAGAATTTGTTGAAGGAGAAACACAGTGGAGGATTGGCCGGACATTTCGTTCATGACAAGACATTCGCAAAGTTGAATGAGTCATATTTTTGGCCAAGAATGCAAGAAGACGTCAAAATATTCGTGGACAGATGTAAAATTTGTCAACATTCAAAAGGGAAGAGACAGAATGCAGGTTTTTATCAACCATTACCCATACCGGACAGGCCATGGGATATAGTCAGCATGGACTTCATATTGGGACTGTCGAGAACACAAAGAGGGTTTGACTCGATCTTTGTAGTGGTAGACAGATTTTATAAGATGGCACACTTCATACCATGTCAGAAAACCAGTGACGCAACTCACATTGCGAACCTGTTTTTCAAAGAAGTCATCTGACTTCACGGCTTACCAAAGAGCATAGTTTCAGATCGAGACACTAAGTTCGTAGGAAACTTCTGGAGAACCTTATGGAAGAAGCTGGGAACTAACTTGTCGTTTATTTCATCTTATCATCCTCAGACGGATGGACAGACAAAAGTCGTGAACAGGAGTTTGGGAGACTTGCTGAGGAGCTTGGTGACAGAACACCACAGCCAGTGGGACAACATATTACCACAGGCGGAGTTTGCTTACAATGATTCAATCAACAGAAGCACGGGACAGAGTCCATTTCAGATTATTTATGGCATGAAGCCGAGAGGAGTTTATGATCTAAGGGATTCAGAATAGACTATGACTAGGAGTGCTAGTGCAGAATATTTCGCAGAGGCAATGAAGGAGCTTCACAGCCAGGTGAAGGAGTGATTGCAACATTCGAGCCAAGAATATAAACGCAGGGAAGATCAATGCAGAAGAGAACTTCAGTTTGAATTTGGTGATTTGATCCTTGCACATTTGAGAAAGGAAAGGTTCCCGAGAGGAACATATAATAAACTGAAGATGAAGAAAATCGGACCATGTAAGGTCTTGAAGAAATTTGGGGCGAATACATATGAGATTGAATTACCTGATGGGATCGAAATTTCTCCGATATTCAATATCTCATATTTGTACCCTTATAAAGCTGAGGAAGAAGAGACAGGTGATAAACAACCATAGATTCAGTGGAAAAAACAAATGTTAGTTGCAGAAAAACCGTAGATGGAGCGCATACTGGACAAAAGAGTTGGTAAAAGGACCAGGCGAAAAGAATACTTTGAATAATTGGTCAAGTGGAAGGGCCATCCAGTTGAAGATGCCAGCTGGGAGAACGAAGCCGAAATACAGAAGCATGGACAGACCATTTGCGAGCTCATGGACAGGATCCCATGAAAATTTTCAAGTGAGGGAGTTTGATGCAGGAGCATCTCAAGGGCGTGCAAGCATAGCCAACACCGAGCCAACGCAGAGATAAGAGACAGCTGGAAAAGCACCAAGCACATTTTTTTTTTAAATGTTTTGAAATATTAATCAAGTCATTAAGTGGAGGCATGCTTGTATGGTTGTAAAAGGACCTTGAGCGATCCTCTCTCATCCATAGTAGGTAGGAGCCTTTATGTGTAATAAATGTAAGTAAATAGAGTTTAATGCATAGATTAGACAGTTTAGAGTGAAAGAGGGAAAATGGGATATAGACACCCTCATTGTATTATTGTATAGTAGTGAAGAACATTACCAAGAGGAGAGCATACAGAGCTAGAGCAGAGAAACTGTGTTTGAAAAACATCCATGTACAGAGATTTCAGTTAATAGAAGAAGTCTTAATTCAGATTCATGCCGTTGTATTTGTTTCTTGTATGTGTATGTTGAATGGTATGTTCATGGTTTTACTCTTTCTGTTATACATTTTCTTTTTATGTTGTGTATGAATGATTTTGGGATTATGTTTGAAGTCTGAGAGAGAAAGAGTTAGGAAATGAGTTTCAATTGTTTTTCTGTCTGAGTGAGAGTTCCTGCAAGGAGTGCAGTTGAATTGTCTGCAAAGAGTGCATTGACAAAGGGTTCGGAGGTTTGTCTCTAAAAGCTCAGATAGGATAGATTTTTTCCTCATTTCCTCAAGAGTGCAGTTATGCACAGGAGCCATGCAAAGTGTGCGCAGGCCGAGTGAAGCTTCAGGGGTTGTAACCTGAATGACTTATTGAGAGACTGTTGTTGTAGGGAGTAAGCAGAATCGAAAGGAGTTCAACACTTGAAAGTGTTTGAAGGTCTACCACAAGGAGTGCCAACAGGGGTTTTTCTGAACGACTCGAAGTCGTGGAAAACCTCAGAAGGGTTCGAACCTTCAAATTCATCGAAGGGAAGCAAGAGGCTAAGTGCCTTGAAGAATTGAAAGGAGGTGCAGCGACGTCGTGCTACAGGAGGACAAGTTCCACGCAGAGAAATATTTTGTTTAAATTTCAAAGAAGTTCTCAAGGAAAGAGACGGACGGTCGAAATTCTCCGTAGAGAATTTGCAAAGTCCCGCCAGCCGTCTGATCTGATAGAGAAGCAAGGGTTTACGACTGTTTTCAAAGGTTCAATCTCAGGGGAGGTAGAGTTGTAGATCCAAGCCAACAAGGGCCATTGGATTTGCCCGAGGATTTCCATTTCGGGGTTTCGTTAACTGAAGTCCCGAAATCTTTGCATTAAGACTCGCGAAATCGCGAAGTGCGAAGTCCTAAAAAGGTTGAAAGTCTAGTTGTGGGGCCAGCACCGGAATCGTGTCGGAGTTTGACATTTTAGGATTTCGGGAAATAGACAATCAGGATTTCGGGGTTCATGGAGCAGAGTTGCATGACATTACAACTCGTGAACTCGCGAAAGCTGAGAAGCCAAAATTGATATCGGAAGTCTCGAGGATAGGATATCGGGTCACTTCATAGTGAAAACCCCAAATTTGATCTGAGTTGTCCATTCATTAGGACACGTGGCAGAGATCAAGAAATCGTTGGTATTTCGGCTACCGGGGTTTCGAGTTGACAGAGAAATTGTGACATCGGGGAATCGCAAGTCGCGAAATCCTGAACTGAATCAGGACCGTCCGTATGTTGAGACACGTGGCGAAGATCAAGAGTTCTTTGGCATTTTTCATGTCGGGACTTCGGGGATCAAGAGGACAGGATACAGAGCATTTCGGCATTTGATTCCCCGAAATTGTGAAATGATTGAGGACCGTCCATCATAGGAGGACGCGTGGCGGAAATCCAAAAGTTTGGGGAAAATCCCAATAGGAAAGTCCATCAGCATGTAGGGGTTTGGAATTTTGCGAATCCTGAAGACAGGAGACACAAGAATTTCGGGAATGAAAGTTTCGAAATCGCGAAAATATGGAAAATCCCAGGAGAATTAATATTTTGGGAAATCGGGGTTCGGAGATTCGGGGATTCTGAGGACAAGAGGTCCATGCATTTTAGCATCTGAAAGCCCGAAATCGCGAAAGGTAAGGAAGAGGATGGGAATTAGGACTGCGGTCTTATGAGTAATGGTCACATGGACTAAGGCATAGCCAGGAAGGGCTAATATGAGAAAGGCCATTTCAGGAAATCGACATTTCGGTGATCGGGAGATCACGGGGACAATGGTTCTCGTGACATCGGGAAATAGAAAGTCCCGAAACCTGAATTTCTGTCGGGAAGATTTACGGTCGTATATATAAAGGCCGTGAAGGAAAAGGAAGGACCTGTGGATCGGGTTTTAACAGAGATTCCAGCAAGGAATCGAAAGAGCCACTTCGGCTCAAAGGTGAAATTAGAACGATCCTTAAGACCGGGAGGTCAGGCACTGGACCTACTGAGGTAGGTGCCTGGGTGCATCGCCACCATATCAAGATCAACACTAAACAACAAAAAAGAGAAAATTCCAAAATGCAAGATGTATATTTTGTTGGACAACTGAGAGGCGAGGTGAATCAGTTGTTAACATGCTTAAACAATTATGCTTCTTTTAAAATATTTACAAGGAACTCAATGATGATCACAATAATGCAGGGAAATAAACAATGGCACATTCAGCATCAGTCACATATGTGAGAAACACAGAGACAGATATTTTCCAAGGAAACCCATATAGGGTAAAAACCTCTTTTTCTTTATATGATAAGTATTATTTACATTCTTTACATTATCATAAATATGAGCACCAACTCATTGTGAGGCTACAACCTCTGTTTTTGCAAGCTGTAACTTGCTGAGAGCAGCAACTCTCTGTTTTATCTAGCACCCACTAGAAGGAAGCACCAACTCCCTGTTTTCTCTAGCACCAACTAGAAGGAAGCACCAACTCCCTGGTTTCTCTAGCACCAACTAGAAGGAAGATACAACTCCTTGGTTTCTCTAGCACACACTAGAAGGAAGCACCAACTCCTTGGTTTCTCTAGCACCAACTAGAAGGAAGTTGCAACTCCCTGTGTTCAAGCACCCACTTGAACCTCTGAGGACACCAGTCCTCCCTAGCACCTCACTACCACCCTGGATTATAAATATGAAATACTGAAACCTATTACAGTGATATAGTTTTCAATAATAGCTTACCAGTCTCATCATTGTTCTGCAAGATTTTTCTACTCAGTCTTCCTCACTGTCTTCCTGCATGCATCTGCTCCCCATTCTATTCTTCTGCCTTTTGTGCTCTGTGTGCCATTCCCATTCAATGCACCTTTTGTTTCCTATCCATTTCAGCTGCTGCAACACCCCTTTACTTCTTCACACCTGCATTACTTCACCTCAGCAACAATAACCTCATCACTTCTATGTGCCATGTACTTATAGCTTCTATGCACCTTGTGCATGCAATGTACGCAATGCCTCTGCCTTCTCACACCATGTTCATCTCCTGCACATCTCAAGTGCTCTGTCTGATCATCATGGTAACCCTTCAGCTTCTCTAGTGGTTTGCCCACGCGTTCAGCATCACTGGATGTCATGTTGAGATTCCTCAGCCTCTCTGGCAGTCGAGACTCTTCGTCTTCTCTGTCTTAGATGAGCTTATCCTTTCCGTTTTCAGCTACAGACTTCAATCCCCTTCCATCTGTCAATCGCCTGTATCAATAATCCTCAATCCACTGGAATATTCCTTGAGACTCTTCATCTTCTTTTGCGATCACACTCAGTCCTCTGGCAGAGATCATCATTTTTTTTAGTTGTTACACTGAGAAGTGCAAAAATAGCCCTGCGATCTTGTTCAACTTCACCTGCACCATTGGATTGAATTCATAGAAACTTGCGTTTACTTCGCCATTTCACACTTTGGCATTTCAGGATCCCTGTGGTAAAGATTTCGTTACACTCCATGTCCTGATCCTCAAAACTCTGAAATGGAGCTTATCTAAACTGACTCCTTCCCTTCTCGTGACCACCGGTGGTGACCACAGGCTATGCCAAAAGGCGCTTCATATTTCATGAGTTTATAAACTTCATCAAGTTTGATCGACGGTTGAAATCTCCATAGATCCGACGGTCCATATCTTATCGCGATCTCGCATCTCGTGAGTTTCCACACCATGCTCTGTTGACTCCAAGTCAGCGAAATTCCAATCACTTGCCACTCGTCCTATGATTCGATGGTCCATATATGATCTTGATTCAACGACTCAGATCATATCGCGATTTCGAGGTTCATGACTTTGGGACTTCTATGGTAGGAGTTCTTGACATCTCCATCTCTCGATTTCTGAAACTTCGAAAGGGAGTCAGATCAACGATCTACATAACCCCCTGAGATGGACGATTGATGGGATTTCGGCGTTTCGCATTTCACGATTTCGGGACTCCTGTGGTAGGAGTTCTTGACATATCCATCTCCCGATTTCCGAAACTCCGAAATAGAGTTTACTTCGGGGTTTCACATTTCGCAAATTCGGCAGGTTAGGGAACCATGTTCCTTTGTCTTCCCAGTCAGCGAAATGACGATCTATGTCCACATGTCCTACCCGTAAATGGATGATCCTCCTTCTTTCGGGATTTTGTAAGCTCGCTTCTCCTTGTACTTTAAAGAACATGCAGGTTCTCCTTGATCCAACGATGGTCGGATCCTGTGCTTGGATCTAATGCCTCAGATATGTCCTCCTCTTCAGCGTGCTCTTCTTGTCTACATTCAGATCTGATGGCCATCGGGAATTCAGGATGGGATCCAACGATCACTGACGCTTCTCCTCCCGAGCTTACGCATCCTCCTTACTTGGGAGAATTTCTAAGTGGCAAAGGCCTCGACCTTTGATCCGCCTGAGATCCTGAGTACGCTATCTCTCTTGAGCTTTGGCAGTGAGTTAACCTCATCCCTGGTGCACACCTACGCACTGCATTCAACTCTACACTAATTCCTCCCGAGCTTACCTTGTCCTTGATTTTCCTTCATTGCATACTCTAATCTTGCCATCAATGACCTGCCTACAATCCTTTGCATGTTTGTTGCCATCTTTGTTGTTGTACTTGCCATCAATGACAAGAATACACTGTCTGTAAAACATGCCAACAATCTCCCCCTTTGGCATTGATGGCAACAAAGGCACTCCTATTATTTTCTCCCCCTTTGACATCAATGTCAAAGAAAACACGCTCCCCCTGAGCTGTTGCATTAATTTTAGGAGGTATTAGATATTCAACCAATATAGGACTCCCCCTAACAGGATGGACTCTCTTAGATGTGAGACAGGATGACACCCAGCTTCTGTCTAAGATATTCAAATGGTGTCTTGGCGAGGGGTTTAGTAAAGATGTCTACAATTTGTTCTGTAGTGGGAATGTAATTGACCTGAACAATCTGATTGGTGACCTGCTCTCTGAGAAAATGATATTTTATGGGAATATGCTTGGTCATTGAGTGGAATGCAGGATTCTTAGACACACTGATGGCACTAGTGTTATCACAATGAATTGGGATCGGTGCAACATATTTTACCTCCAAGTCTACAAGTGTCTGAATCATCCATAATACCTGAGTGCAACAGGTAGCAGCAGCAATATACTCTGCCTCTGTGGTTGATGAATAAATGGAACCTTACTTTTTACAAAGCCATGCTACTAATGAGTCACCCAGGAAGAATGCTCCTCCACTGGTGCTTTTTCTCTCATCAACATAGTTTGCCCAATCTGCATCTAAATAAGCAGTTAACTGAAAATTCTGATTTCTGGGATACCACTGACCATAAGTCATTGTTTCTTTCAAATACCTAAATATTCTTTTGACAGCTAGTAAGTGACTTTGTTTAGGTGCAGACTAATATCTTCCAACCATTCCTACAGCATGCATTATGTCTGGGCGAGATGTTGTGATGTACAACAGGCTGCCTATCATTGACCTATATGAACGCTGATCAACATCAAGTGAGTCATCATCCTTGCTTAATTTGCAGCCAGTAACCATAGGTGTTCCCACAGGTTTAGAATCTTCCAATTGAAACCTTTTCAACATTTCTCTTAGATATTTTTCTTGAGAAATGAACATCCCTTCATACCTTTGAGTAATTTGCAGACCAAGAAAAAATGGCAGTTCTCCTATCATAGACATTTCAAACTCAGATTCCATGGCAGAAGCAAACCATTGTACCAATGGATCTTTATTACATCCGAAGATGATGTCATCCACATAGACCAATACGATGAGAAAATTATTATCCTCTGTTTTAATATACAGATCGTTGTCAGTTGTTCCTCTCTTGAACCCTTTGTCTTTAAGATACGTATCCAGTCTGTGATACCAGGCTCGAGGGGCTTGTTTTAACGCATATAAAGCTTTCTTTAGCTTGCAGACTAAGTCAGGGTTATTAGTCAGTTTGAAACCCTCTGATTGTTCCATATAGACTTCTTCACTTAAATATCCATTTAGAAAAGATGACTTGACATCCATTTGATAGACTTTAAACCTTTTATGACAAGCATAGGCAAGAAAAATTCTAATAGCTTCTAATCTTGCTACGGGTGCAAATGTTTCATCATAATCCAGTCCTTATATCTAAGCATATCCTTTACAGACTAACCTTGCTTTGTTCCTGACAACTTGTCCTTGCTCATTCAACTTATTCTTAAAGATCCATCTGGAGCCAATGACGTTTTTACCTTCAGGTCTATGAACCATCTCCCACGTATTGTTTTTCTCAATCTGATCAAGTTCATCATTCATTGCTTTAACCCAGTGATCATCTTTGTTGGATTCATTGAAATTCTTGGGTTCCGACATGGATATGAAAGCTATATGAGATTGTTCGGTGGTTTTCATTAGCTTTCTCCTAGTTTGTACACCTTTTTCTTTTTCTCCAATTATCTGACTTGAAGGATGATTATTTTGAATGATTCTGGAGGAGTTTGAAGTTGACTATTGATTTGAGTATGTCTGAGTGTCTGAGTCTTGATCTGATTCAGAGTCTTCATTTTCTGATTCTTGGACCTGTTCATATTCATCTTCATTTGTGTCTTCTACTGGGATTCCTTCATCAACTTTTACATCAATACAGTCAACCATTTTATGAAACCTCTTATTATAGCATCTGTATCCTTTACTGTTTGTAGCATATCCCAAGAAGATACCTTCATCAGCCCTGTCATCATATTTGCCAAGGTTTTCATCATTATTCTTTATGTAGCATTTACTCCCAAAGACTTTGAAGTGTTTAATTGAAGCAGGTCTTCCAAACCACAGTTCATAAGGTGTCTTGTCACTTTGTGGTCTGAGGTGGGCTTTGTTAAGAACATGGATTGTTGTGTGTATTGCTTCTACCCAGTAGGTTTGACCAATGTTCTTCTCATTCATCCTTGACCTGGCCATTTCCTGCACTGTTCTATTTTGCCTCTCAACTACTCCATTTTGTTGTGGAGTTATTGGGATTGTGTATTCTCTCTTGATCCCATGCTCATCGCAGAATTCCTTGAAGTCTCTTGACATAAACTCTCCTCCCCGGTCTGATCTTACTGCCTTTAACCTCTTCCATGTTTGAGTCTCAGTTAAAGCCTTAAATATTTTAAACTTGTCAAATGCTTCAGCTTTTTCTTTGAGAAAGGCAACCCAAGTAAGTTTGGAGTAATCATCAATAATCAGCATGAAGTAGTTTTCTTTCCCTATGCCTTCCTGTCTTGATGGTCCACATAAATCCGTATGAACTAGTTGGAGTGGTTTTTCTATTGAAGTAAAACTCTTGGACTTAAACTGTGTCCTGTTTCACTTCCCTACTTGGCAGGGTTTACACATTGAATCTTGGGTCTTTGATATCCTCGGAAGATCTTTTACTACCTCGAGTTTTTTGAGTTTGATTAAGTGGTCAAAGTTTATATGTCCAAGTCTCATATGCCATAACCAGCTTTCATCATGCTTGCTTAGATGACATTCTTCTCTATTTTCTTTCAACACATATACATTATTTTCTGTCCTTATGCCTTTGGCCACCACTTGTCCTGAGGTTACAGATTTTATCTTGTTGTCCTTGGATGTGAACAACACTTCACATCCTCTGTCACACATTTGACTTACATTGAGCAGATTATGTTTTAGCCCATCTACAAGTAGAACATATTGGGCTTTTCCTTTTCCATTACTTAAGCTCACCATCCCTTTTCCCTTTATTTTCCCTGGAGCATCATTTCCAAAGGTTACGTTTCCTGATTTTCTTTCACTTAGAGATAGAAACTTGCCTTTGTCTCCCTTCATGTGTTTGGAGCATCCACTGTCTATGTACCAAGGGTTCGTTTTTCTTTGAGCGGACAACACTAATCCACACTTGTCACTTTCCTTCTTCATCCAAAACTTGACATTTTCAACAGGGGATTTTGAATCTGGTTCATATTCCCTTAAACGACAGTCAATAGATTTGTGTCCATAGTTATGGCAGATGTAGCATTCAATATCATTGTTCAACAGGTCAAACTTATTAGCGCAGCGTTGTCTACTCATTGACTGTTGATTATTTCTTGACCTCTTTAGTTGCATGTCCCTGGACTTAATTTGGCAATTGGAAATCTGTGAAGGTTTGTTACTTGGATGCATCATTCTTTGTTGTGGAAAGAATTTATTCCTTTGAAATCTTAATTGCTCATGTCTAAGTCTTAAGGAACAATTTGCAGCTTTGTGACCAAAGTTAGAACAGTAGAAACAATAGCCATATAAAAATTCTTTGTACCTGGAAAATGGTTGTCTTCTTTGAGCAAATCGATTTCTTCCTTGCTGATGACGTCTTTCAGCAGAGATTGCATTGTTTCTTCGTTCTACAGATTCAGTCCTGGCACATTTTTCTTTACTTGTCCTGGGTGGCTGATTGTCTTCCTTTGTTTCTGCAGGTTTGTTATTGTCATTGGTTGTACTTTTGACAAACTTGATGGGTTCTTCATTTCCTAGCTTGCCACTGCTTGATCCCTCTTCATAACCCAAGCCAATTTTCAGCTTTGGATTCCTTTGTTGATTCAGAATGGTGGCTAATCCTTCTGAGGCTTTGATACTTGACAGATTTTGATTATACAAGGCTTGAAACTTCTCCATTTCTTTCCTCATTTTCACTACTTCTTGTTCTAATGCTTCACATCTTGCCTTCTTTTCTAATAGTTGTTGTTTCAGAATCTCTTCAATTTTCTTTGCCTCTTCCAATTCTACTTTTAGTAGGACAAGGTCTTCATCGGGTTCTTTACTGTCTTTCTCGAATTGTATCAACAATTGTCTTTGATTTCTGTTCTTGATTCTTAGTCTGTCAATCTCTTCCAGTGCATTGATCAGTTCTCCTTCCATGTCAACCATAGCTTCTTCTTCATTAACATCACTCCCTATGTTGTTATTTTCATAGTCCTCTTTGGCCATAAGTATGAATTCATTTAGTTTATCTTCAATAGATGAATCATTGTCTTCATCATCTGAAGGATCATCATCGTTTTTTACGCAAAGACTTTTCTTCTTAAAGTTATTCTCTTTAAATAAATTTATGTGTTTGTAATTTTCCTCATCATCACAAGTCTGATCCTTTCCTCTGTGGGGACATTTATTTGCAAAATGACCTATCCTACAACAATTGAAGCATTTGAAAGGCAGTTTACCTTTGTATTTGCCTAATCCCTTCTTCAGTCTCTTCACAAATTTTGCTTCAATTTCATCAGGCTCAGAATCCTCATTCTTGTCTGCCTTAAATGATGCTTCTCTAGAGGTGGGTTTATCTTTAACTATTCTCATTTCATATGCAGACAATGTTTCTAGAATTTGATCAAACTCCAAGGTTTTTAGATCATTAATTTCTTCTATAGCAGAGACCTTCAGGTTGAACCTATCTGGGAGAGATCTCAATATTTTTTGAACTAAAGAAGGTTCCTCAATTGTTTCACCAAGTGCCTTCATTGCATTTACCATTTCTTCTACTCTTAGAAAATATTTTCCAACAGTTTCATCTTCCTTCATCTTCAGTTGTTCAAACTGTATTATGTAGGTTTGAATCTTGGCATCCTTTACCTTTTCATTACCTTCATAACTGTTAATGAGTTTGTCCCACATTTCTTTGGCAGTTCCTAGGTGCATAACTTTCACGAATTCTGCTTCTGCAAGCCCACTCAAGATAGCATTCATAGCCTTAGCGTTGAAGCTGAATTATAGCTTGTCATCCTTATTAGCTAGCACAACTGGCTTTACATAACCAGTGTCTACCACATCCTAGACATCTGTACCTAAAGCCATTATGTAGGTTCTCATTCTAACTTTCCAGAAGGCAAAGTTTGTTCCATTGAACAGTGGGGCCTTATTGGTTGAATTTCCTTCATGGCTTGACATGTTTAAGCTCTAGGATCTACCTTTAGATAAAAGGGGCC
>ML807197.1:127730-160390 GCA_009831015.1 Picea engelmannii
AAGGATGGAGAGTTAAACTCTCTCTTGATATTGGAGGATTGTATCTTCCTCTTGGAGGTTTATCCCTCCCTTTACACTTGGAGAGTTAAATGGTCAACTCTCATTTCTATTACATTTTTTTGGATTTTATACTTTGATCACTATGAAAAAAATATATCAAGAGATTGCTCAAATATGATTATGTCCTCATACAATTAGCAACTAAAAACTTGATTCAAAACCTTAAATGCCTTAATGTTATAATTGAATCTTTGACACCATCTATAACATACCCAACCCTCTCTATAGCATCTTCAAGGAGGTGGGAGATTTAGATTTCAATTATTACAACTTTTTTTAAATCTATTGATTAATAATAATATTGATTCATATAGGTCATATTCTCAACTTTTGTATGCCATCCATGTAATTTTAAATAGATTACACTATATAAAATTTGATCAATTAAATGTACACTTGGTAAAAACAACATCCTTACAACTTCGAACATAAAAAAGTAATTCTTATCTCCGTTTTTAGATGATTGACATGGAATGGCTACTGGGAAGCAATTTACCTCCTAAACATATGCAATCCTATGTGATTTCCACCATTGATCTAAGACTATAAAATAACACAGATAATAGGTTCTATATCTAACAAGCATATTCAACTCTTGACAATAGAAAGCCCATAATAAACCCACCAACCTACATGATGACACGTGGAAACATAATAACTTATCTTAATTTCCATCCTTTAATATATTTAGAAACAAGACCATAAAATAATATTAACCTATAAAATTGTATTCTCATCTAGGGAAAATACATATAATGGCCCTACCTTACAATTTTCTCCATAGGAAAACCACTTGTAGGATCCTACTCTATCAAAAAAAATTCAAATCATAGAAAATGTGTCCCTAGCAATACTAGATATGTGCAATGTAGAGGAGCAACAACAGTGTTATGAAGTGGATTCAAAGGAACGAGGAAGAAAATTGATAATGGAGAAAGGAGAACTTATTATAAAGGAGAAATTACATTTTAATATATATATTCTTACACATGGATGGGGATGCTAATTATTTTATCCATAAATCATGACAAGATCCCCCTCCCTTACTCGCTAAGTTCATTTTATGAGTTGGATTAATTACGAAGGTCGTGCATTAAATCACAAGGATGAGTTTTATGGGGTGCTTCTTACCCCTCACACATTCTAGTGAAACAATTCACCTTGTGTCGGTCCACCCATCCATCCATCCAAACATACACACATATATAGAGCAACGAGAGTGAGTACTAAGAGTCAACAATGAAGAGTGGAGATAATTAAATTCTATGAATCTATAAGACCGAGGGATACATGCACATAGGGGTCACTTCGGCTTGTGACCTCTATGATTGAAATTTGTAGTTTTCAACTAGGTTGAGTCTACTAGAGTCTCCCTCTTGTCTCAGACTTATGTCAATTGTATCAGTGTTTGTATCTAATTTCTCATAATAAAATATCAGTTTCCTAAGTTATGATTTAGATATGTAACCATACATCTGTTTGATTGTGTTATTTCTCCAAATATCTTAAGCATAAGAGTAGTCCCCTTTGAAGATAAGAAAAACATAGAGATCCTTGGGTTGTTTCATATTGGAACCATTGTGTCAAAGGAATACAAGAGTCAAGGACTATGCTTTAGCAATGTTATCACACAAACTATAGGTTGAGCAAAGCCCGACTGTTGGACAAGCAGTTTTGGATGTGATTTTGGGAGAAAGAACCTAAGGATAAAGAAAGGGCACATAAAGAAGAAAACCGCGCCGGACGAAGATAGTGCACGGACAGAAAGATAAAGCAAGCAAGTGAGAGGAGAAAGCGTGAAGGACGACAGTGCACCTTTTCATAAATATAAGAACAACAAAAAACTTGTATAAAGGGAAAAAAACAAAAGAAAGCAAACAACCAGTTAACTGAAGTTGGCCATGCCATGCATTGTAATGGGATATTTTGGGATAGATAGAATAGGGATTTAAGCCCTATATTTTGGCTATAAATATGTAATGGGTGGGGTAAAAAAGACTCTAGAGATATAGATAGTTGGGAGAGTCTGCAAAAGCTATAGATTATGACAAAATCATGAATGTAATAATTTGATAAGATGAATAAAGATAGAGTTGAGAGATAATCTTGCTTCTTGTGTTCTTTACTTGTTTATGTGCATTTATGAATGATGTTTTTGTAGTTCGTAGACTAGACTTAGTTCATGGATTGATTATGGTGCAATATTCATGAATGAACATGACAATATCTGTAATAATTGAGCGCACACGACTAGAAGAAGGGATAATGACTCATATATCTGCCTCCCTTTCCCTTACTCCTGCAGAAGATTGGTTCCTACAGTCCCCATAGATAGCTCGGGTGAGACTTCATCTGTGAAAGCAGGTGATGTCAAAAGGGCCAGTGTCTTGTGGGTTTGTTGGTCATATTTAACCAAAACCCTGGGTCTTACAACCCATGTGCAGACCAGAGTAAGCCAACAAATGGTTATGTTGTCGAGACCAGGACGATGTGATTAAGGGGATGTTTTGGACTAAGAAGGAGATCACAGACTAGTTGGAACAAAAAGAATGGGAATTTGTGTGACAAGAGAAAAGGAACCCTCAGATAAGTGACAAGCAATGGATGCAAAGGTATTTGTTCATGGACCTGCATGAAATTTTCTTTGGCAAATTTCCAAAAATTATGACTGAGTGGCTAGAAAGGCTGTAGAGAAGACAGGAAGGTTTAGTGTTGCAACACCGAAGAATTGGACTCATGAATTGGTAAGACAATTGAATTCGGTAAGTAACCCAACTACTCGAGCAGTTGATTTTTGGTTATATAGTGTACTAGGGGGTTATGTTATAGAATTTGCAGCACATTGCATTCAAGCATACAGTGTTGGAGAAAGAGGATTTTTCAAAGCTCTGGATGGAAATGTTCTTGAAATCATAAAATACATGGATAAAAATGTTGTTATGTGAAACACATGTGATGATAATGAAGTCTGATATCTAAAATGACTTTGCGCACATAGGGGGAGTCGAAGGATGACAGGGGGATCGTCCGAGAGAAGGAAGAAATGACCAAGGAAGGAAGGGACTGAGGATGAAAGAAGGAAACATACCAAAGGAAGATTACTTTTTTGGAGAGTTGCACGGAGGAAGAAGGTACAAGAGGCAAAAGACTGGGGCTGGGAGATAAGAGCAACACAATGAGCCAAAGGAAATAGAACCTTGCACACTAGTCTGAATCATAGAGATACCATATATAGGAGGAGAAGAAGAGGGGTTCCAGTCCAGTCCAATAATAGAAGAGCCAATAAGTCCTACTCAGACAGGATTTTGTGTTGAATCCAGGACCCCATGTGTGTCACCACAATCATAGATAACATTTGAATACTTGTCAAAAGCCATCATAGTTAGTCGAGGAGTACAAAATAGTAGTATTCAGAATAGTGGGAGCAGTGCGTAGAGTCAAATTCAGAATCTGAGTCCACCTACATCACCAAGAGGAGGGACTACACAAGACAACATAGCGGGAGTAGATAATACTCTTAGACTTCCTCAATTCAAGGGAGTAGGGTCAGAGAACCCGAAACAACACTTGTTCGTGTGCGAAACAATTTGGGCCGCTAAAAACATACAGGATGATGTAATTAAAATTACACAATTAGCAACGACATTTAAAGGTCGTGCGTTGGTATTGTATATGAAGTTAAAAAAGAATTATTCCTATCAAATAGGCCATGACTTTGGTAGAGATAAATAAATCACTATTAAAGAAGTTCAAAAATACAAAATTAGAATCGTAGTACATCACTGAGCTAAAAGAGATCAAACAGGTGCAAATAGAGTCCATATGGGATTTTGATCGGTGCTTTAAGGATGTAATGGGGAGATTGACTTTCCAAATTCCAGATCAACAACATCAAGAGTGGTTTATTGATGGACTTCTACCACACATTCAAAGGCCCCTGATTCAACAGAAGGTTACATCGCAGCCTAAGCCATTGGAGATTGCAATGAAACTACAGGCATATCTAGCAAGAGATACAGGAGTAATGGCATAGGTTCAGACGTAGTTGGTTGCATTGACAATTCAGTTGGTCGAGCTTACAAAAGGAAGGGAGAAACGAGAACAATTTTGGTGTACCAAATACAGAGAAGAGGGCCATCACAAGGAAGAATGCCTAGCATTCATGTAGTATTTAGAATTTGGAGTGCCAAATCCACTACCAAGGGGGATATTGCTAGATATGTAAGAAATGGGGCCATCACCCCACTGATTTCCCATTACTACATAAGTATCAAATTACACCAAAAAAATTATTTTGCAACTTTTTCAATTCATTTGTGCATGAAGAGAAGGATTGTCACATGTTCGACCTACTAAGGGAGTGCACATATGATATGTACATAATCCAAGAAGAGAATACCAGCGAAGAAGGAGGTGGTGCGCAGTATAACAATCATAGAGGGTTCTATCAGGGGAGCAGAGGGACCTTTGGTAGAGGTCGGGGAAGAGGAACTTTTAGTAGAGGAGGATGCAAACCAATTATCTATTATAACTATAATCAACCTGGACACTTGGCCTATGATTGCTAGAATCTGTGTACAACGTGCATAAACTGCAAAGAACTGGATCACGTGACAAAGGACTGTCCCCAACTAGTTGTGAAATGGCAGGGCAGAGGAAACCCAAATCAGACTCTGAATCAAAATGTGCAGATGATATCAGCCAAAAGACACAGTGAAGGACCAAAAATCACAGCCATTATATGTGGAGGAGATAGGACAGGCGTTGATATTGAAACTCGAGGAAACCAAATGGAGCAGTGCCTAAATAAGTCAGTAGGGCCTATACCATCATTCGATCCACAACAAGAAAAGGATACATATCAGAGCACAAGAAAGGAAATACTTGGACCACATGGGGGAGCATCAACTTCATTGTTGCCTCATATAGAAGATCGAGTTGTACCAGAGAAATCAAGTGCGCAAGTAAGTACACTAACAGAGTTCTTAAAGAGTTGTGTAGAACTAATGAAGGATAGAATTGCACTAAGTATGTTATATAACATGATTGATCACTACAAAAAAGGAAGGGACACCCCAGTTGCACAAAGAATGGTAAATCAGGTACTATGTAGGAAGATAACCAATGGAGCATTCAGGTTTAATGCGCAGATTGGAGAGTACAAAGTGGATAATGTTATTTTGGATTTAGGATCTTATGTGAATGTACTACCTAAGAAGACATGGGAGATGATGGGAGAACCTAAGCTAGTATGGTCCCCTGTTCAATTGAGTCTCACGAATCAGCATAAGGTAGTCTCGATTGGGCGACTAATAGGAGTACCTATGAACATAGATGGGGTGAGCAGCTTAGCATACTTTGAAGTTATTGAGATAGTATATGATACTCAATATTATCCAGCACTGATGGGATTGGAATGGGCGTTTGATAACCAGTTAATTATTAAATTGAAGAAGAGAATGATGATCTTCGAGGTTGGGGACCTGAAGGTTACTACACCTTTGGACCCATCAAAAGGGAAGAGATGCACAGAGTCAGCAAGAGGGAAGGACATTGACAACTTATATAATATAACTACGCAGATGGGGGACTATGTCGATATGACAATGGATGGCACATTGAGTTGGAGAAGTATTAGTTCGTGTGCATCAGATTCAAAAGTCAATCTAGAAAATTGGTAACAGAGGATGCACGAAGTGCCAACTAGACGATGTGCGAGGATAAACTGATCTTTGCGTTGGATAGGAATGAAGCTATGTTATCCACCCATGTACGATGGACTGGATGAGATTGGTATGTTTATAAAATAATTTGAGTTACATGTTCCCGAATAGCAGAGGATGTTGGCACTAGAGGTCATTTTAAAGGCGACTCCAAAGAGATGGTGCGTTATACATAGAAAGGAAATGAAAGACTGGGTACATTGCAATAGATTTATGCAGATATGCTTTAGGCCCGAGGAAGAAAAATATGCGTAGAAATACACAGGAGGGAGAAAACCGGTAGGTCACTTAGACAGTTGTAGGGCCTTATGGTGTGCAGTACCGGGGACATAGTGGATGCACAAATTCATACACACGTTGGACACAATCCCGAAGAATTGGTATTTAGAATTGGAGATGCATAGGGAGACAACAAAATGGGAAGAATTGGTCTATAGATTCAAAGTCGTGTTCACATTTGAACATGAATCTACCTCCATACATACAACACTACTGTTAGGGCCCTGGAATTCCCCTTTTTCACTACACCTTTTGATCATTCAACCTTCTCATTCCTAAGCTAAATGACTATTATAATGAGCACCAAGACCCCTTTTCCCAGGGTACGAACTATTCATCTTGCTTTTATGTTTTCATTTACTTAGAATGTTTGATTGATAACATTCACATATTTTACCCATGAAATAATTGAACTAATGATCAAATTGTTAGAACAACCCACTTCAAGAAATTCGTTGTTGTCACAGCTATGCGCAATTCCTGGAAGTTGTTACAAGACTTCTGCAACGGATGCCCATCAATCCTGGAAGTTGTTAAAGGACTTCTACAACAGACACCCATCAATCCTGGAATTTGTTACACAACTGCTACGACAGAAGCCTGTTAATATCGGAAGCTGTTACAACAGACGCCACCAATCCTATTGTGATGTGACTGCTGCAACACCTGTTGATTAGAATGTTGGCTCACAATGTTGATGAAGGAGAATTCAAGATTTGGTATTAATGATATCTAATGAACAGCCTGAGAATCGGGGATTCTCAGGACTACTCTATTTCTGAACACTGATTGACTCTGACTTTAAATAGCATAGCTTTTGTAATGTAAAGGGTTGTTAGTCTTTTGGCTTGAACTGAAGAAAGGAACGATTATTGTACACAAACATATTTTTGGTAATTGAATGAAGAAGAGGATTGAGTTTCTTTAGCAGACTGTAACCTATCTTTTGAGTGGATTCAGTGAGAAGGAAAGGGCCCACCTTCCTCACTGATTCCCCTCTGTTTTGAATTACACATTTATTCGTTTTCATTGCAAATGGTTTAACTGTTAGATATTTCTGAATACAATTGTTGTTACAGTTTAGTTCATTCTTGGTAAATGTGCATAGACTTGCCTCATGAGAATTAGAAGTCAGTTGTTGAACATGGCTGGAGAATTACTTTTCATTTTTCTACATTATGTTAAAATCTTGCTTTGAAGAATTAAGAGTGTGAAGTAGCTTCTTGCAATAAGTAGATTTCCCTTCAGCAATAGTATAGAATTTCTTCCTGCAAAAGTAAATTAGAAAGTTAGATTAAGGTAGGCAATTAATGGTCTTTTGTAGATTCATCAGTTTAGATTGCAATTATGATTTTAATTATGTAGCACTCCAACTGTATCAGCACAATTGTGTTAGCAATATTGTTTATTTGTTTTGGTGAAAAGAACTTCCCTACTACAATTGGATTAGAGATGCTTTCATAATCTATCATAGACTGTGCAGAATTATCTTGAAATAACAGACTTCCCTGGGTTGACAATTCATATTGAACACTTTGATTTTCCATTCAATTAGACAATTAAAGTGTCCAACATTTTGGCGCCGTTGCCGGGGAAGATAATTGTAGATTTTGGTAAGCACACTAGTTTTTTTTTTAGGAATGAATAGTCTGCATGAATCACCAAATGCGAGAACAAACCCCCCAAAATACTAAAATTGCAGGCACCAGAGGATGTGGAGGAAGAAATCCTAACATACTGGGAAGATAGAACATTGTTGATGAGATTATAGCCAGAGCAGACTCTTCTTCAAGATCCATTTTTCACCCTACCAATCCTCCAAGAGGACGTGATCCACAGTCAGCAGAAACACCCCCTCTCGAAACATCGTTCTCATCAAGGGATGAAACTGAAGTTGTAGCTGAAAGCGAAGCTGAATATTTGTCACCAACAAATCAGCAAGCAACACTGGAGAACATTGAGGATCAAGGCAGTATAGCCTCGAACCGAGAAAACCTAGAAGAAGTTGTTTATCAGATCAACGGTCGGATAATCACTAAGGAAGAGTGGGACATTGTTCATATTGAGTGGAGGGAGAGAGAACATATGGAGAATCAAGGGGATAATGAAGAAGAGCTCTACCATGATAATCCACAGAACAACGAGGATCAGGTAAACAATGAAAACACTATCTCTACCCTGGTTTTTCCTATTTTTGATGTTCCCACATGAGGGATGGCTCCTATGAAAAACATACCTCTCTCGGCTCTCCCAAATTTTCATGGATTATCTACTGAAGATCTAGATGAGTTTCTATTTGAATTTGACATTTTGTGTAGAAGCTATGACTACACTACCACTGCACAGAATCTTAAACTGTTTCCAGCCACATTAAAAGGAAATGCGTTAAGATGGTTCATGAGCCTTGGAGGGGAAAACATTTCAACATGGGTACAAATGAGGCAGCTTTTCCTGCACAAATACCAAGACTACTGTCGAACAAGGGAACGCAGAGAGGAGTTGTTCAAAATGTCACAGAAGGAGGACGAGACCTTGAGGACTTTGTGGAGTGAATCCAATACAATCTACAGTGGTTTGGCCATCCGGATGTGAGTAAGGACATTCTGAAAACCATTTTGCTAAAAGGAGTTAGAGAATATTGCTTAGATATGTTGAATATGCTTGGTAAAGGAGATATATCTAAGGAATCCTATGAGGACATTGTAGACCTCTGCAAAAGATGTTCTCAAGCATCTACAAGGAATAAGTCAACTACCAAGGATACTACTTTTTCAAGGGTACAGAAATCATCAAATGGAGGAGCAACAAGAGAAGAAATAGGTAATCTGTTAGAAAGTTTCAAAACAAAAATGATTAACTCTTTTGCCTCAGAAATGGATACTTTGCAGGTCAAACAGAAACAAGTAGAACCAGAGCAAGTATTATGCATTTTCTGTCCAAAATGCAGGAAGAAACATCCACCAAGGGAGTGCCCACTGAATAGTGTCTAGGTATTCCTTATTTGTGAATTAGACCATGCCACTGACCAATGTCCATCTTTACCAGGGGTAAAAGCATCAATGAAGGCAACTAATGAGGAAGAAGAGATTGTCTATCTGATCACACAAAGGAGACAATGGTAGCTAAGAGGTTAAGGTATGAATTCTCAATTCTCTCCTCCAGCATTTAATTATTGGAACAATCAACTACTATATGGCTAGTCTAATGCCCCCCCTCCAAATCAAATGCCACCCTCTTATCAGGATCCCAATACATGGTTACCTATTCCCCAACAACCAAATCACTATGGGCAATGGAACCCATATGGGAGAGGTCCTCAACAACAACTCAGTTATCCAAGCCAACACCAACCAAACTTCTTTCAACAACAGTTCCAACCCCCACACCAGCAGCAACAACTGCAATTGCCTCCCAATAACTCACCAAACAATCCTCCCTTACGACCTCAAATGCCTATGCAACCTAACCCAAACCCAAATAATAAGGTCGTTCAGAACATAGACATACTTAATGTGCCAGCCTTATCTATTACTCCTATGCCTTGTGATGAAATACACTTAAGATCAGGGAGAATAGTTGAGCCAATAGTTGAAGATGCTCCATCTTCAGAATCAGATAAGGAATCAGGGGAGAGAACATATGTTGATACAGAAGAAATTGACCAACCTATTCTAGAATCAGCAGACCCATATTACCAAGCCTGTGGAATTACCATCTTTCAATCTCCTTGGAGAATTGAAAAATCTGCACGTTAATATTCCACTACTGCAAGCAATAAGGGATGTCCCTATTTATGCCAAGACTGTGAGGGATCTTTGTATCAGAAAACCTGGATGAAAACCTAAAGATCCCCTCAAAGTGCATGTAGTGGGGGATTTGTCTGAGCTCATGCTAGGCAAAACTCCACCTATTAAATATGGAAACCCAGGAAACCCTACTGTCACAGTTAAAATCAAACAGACATTTATTCAGCATGTACTAGTTGATTTAGGGGCAGCAATTAACATCATGCCTATAGAAACTACGTAGTTGTTGCAACTCGGAACAAAAATTCGACCTACTCCTATTGTTCTAGAATTAGCTGATCGCTCTACCATCAGACCAGAAGGAGTAATCGATGACTTAGTTATTTCAGTAGACTCATGGGAGTATCCTACTGATTTTTCTTGTTGCAACCCAAATCCAGTATGGGAGGCCATCCTCTAATTCTAGGACGACCATAGTTAGCCACAGTTGATGCCTTCATAGGTTTCCAATCTGATTCTATGGCCATCTCTGATGGTTACGACACAAAAAAACTTACCCTGTATCCTCATGCTACACCCAGTGCAGAACCTGAAAACTCTCTATGGATGGACACTGAGGCTGAAAATGCTTTGCCTGTGCTAACTATAGGAAAGGCCCTGAGTTTCAAGGATGAGACAGAGGATGAGTTAATCAAATGTTTTATTTGTGACCCCTCTATTGTTACACAGCACATGCACCACCAATTGATCAGAGTCTTTGACCCTATGGCCCAGGAAGAAATGAACTCAAATTTTTTTTCAGAAACTGCTAACAATCAAAGTGATTCAGTTGTAACAACAATTGCTGTAACAAGAAACGCTATAACAGTAGATGATGAAACAGTAACAACTGAATTATTTCCTAAAGTCAGTTCCAAGAGCGTCATTGTGGAAATCGAACCTGGAAAAACCTTGAACATCCATCCCGATCTCTCCAGTGCTGAAACTCGCCGACTGATGAAATTATTGATTGAACATAAAGAAGAATTTACATGGGATTACATGGATATGAAAGGCATCTCCTCTGAGCTATGCACCCACCATATATACATCAAAGAAGATTGCTGACCCATTTTCCAACCGCAAAGGAGGATGAACCCAAACGTTAGAGAAATTGTTAAAGAAGAACTTCAGAAACTTCTCAACGCTGGATTCATCTATCCTATATTAGATAGTGAGTGGGTATCACCATTGGTTATTGTGCCTAAAAAGAATGGTAAGTGGAGAGTGTGTGTGGGCTATCAAGCCCTGAATAAGGCAATGCAAAAGGATCATTTCCCTCTGCCATTTATTGATCAAGTTTTAGATAACTTAGCCGGAAAAAAAATATTTTCCTTTTCTATATGGATTCAGTGGCTATAACCAGATACAAATTGCCCCATAGGACCAAGATAAGACCACCTTTACCAGCCCTTGGGGAACATTTTCCTACAAGGTTCTCCCATTTGGCTTGTGTAATGCACCATCCACTTTCCAGAGAGTTGTGATTGGTATTTTCTCTGATATGGTGAATGACTATATGGAAATATTCATGGATGACTTTACACCTTATGGGACTGATTTCGAAGACACTTTGTCTAATTTGGAAAAAGTGCTCAAAAGATGTAAACAGTCTCATCTTTCTTTTAGTACAGAAAAGTGCCATATGATGATGCGTGAAGGGGTAGTGTTGGGACACTTCATCTCTTATGCAAGGATTCAGGTAGATCCAGCCAAAATCCAGGTAATTTTGGACATTCCAACTCCATCAACTCAGAAAGAGGTAAGAAGATTTTTAGGACATATTGGGTATTACAGGAGATTCATAAAAAAATTCTCTAAACTTGCCTCTCCATTGTTTTTCTTACTAACAAAAGATGTTAACTTTCATTGGACTGACGACTGTGAATTGTCTTTTGATGATCTTAAACAGAGATTGTCTACAGCTCCCATCTTGAGAGGGCCCAATTGGGATTTTCCTTTTCACATTTCTTCAGATGCCTCAGATACTGCAATTGGTGCAGTACTAGGGCAACAGGAGGACAAAGAACCCTATGCTATCTATTATATCAGCAAGAACATAGCTCTTGCTGAGTTAAATTACACAGTTACTGAAAGATAATTCTTGGTAGTAGTATATGCTATCAATAAATTCAGGCATTATGTAACTGGTTACCCAACTTTTATTCATACTGATCATACAACCATAAAATATCTAATGAATAAACCTATTACTAATGTCCGAGTGACAAGATGGTTGTTACTACTGCAAGAATTTGACATCACTATAGTGGATAGAACAGGAAAAGAAAATGTGGTTGCTAATTTTCTCTTGAGATTACATATAAATGATGATAATTCACCTGTAGACGATTCATTTCCTGATGAACATTTGTTTGCAGTATCTTCTCACTCACCCTAGTATGCAGACATTGCTAATTATATGGTTGCAGGGAAGGTACCTCCCCATCTATCTCCTAGGGAAAGAAGGAAAATTATTCAAAAGAGTGCAAGGTACAGTTGGATAGGAGGATACCTCTTCTACACAGGCCTAGACCAAGAAATCAGGAGATGTGTGAGGGATGATGAGGTTTATGATCTGCTAAAAGATTTCCATGATGGCCCTTGTGGGGGTCATTTTGCTGCAAAAAGGACCGGGCATAAAATTTTAAGGATATTTCAAGATGCCAAGAATTATGTCCAAGCTTGTGATAGTTGCCAACGCATGGGTCAACCAACTCACAGGGATGAGATGCCACTCCAGCCTCGGGTAGTGTTAGAGCCTTTTGAGAGATGGGCCATGGATTTTGTAGGACCCATTCACCCACCTTCCAATCAGAAATTTTATATATTGGTCTGTACAGATTACATGACCAAGTGGGTGGAGGAAAAAGCACTTATCAGAGCATTAGAAGAGGATGTTTTAGCATTCTTGTTTGAAAATATATTTGTTAGGTTTGGCATTCCCAGAGAACTGGTCACTGATGGAGGACCCCCTTTCACATCACATAAATTTGAAGCTCTACTCAGTAAATATCATGTTTTACATAGAATAGCTTCTCCATACCATCCACAAGGCAATGGCCAAGTGGAAAGCACCAACAAAGTTATTGAATCCATTCTTACTAAAACAGTGAGAGAAAATCATAAGGATTGGTCTGACATACTACATGAAGCTCTATGGGCTTACCGAACTACTTGGAGGAGCACAACTGGTTTTTCTCCTTACGAGATGGTATATGGAAAAAACCATCTTTTTCCCATTGAATTCGAAATTAAAACCTTAAGAACTGCATCAGCAGTCAACCTCGACTTGACTATGGCACAGAAAGATAGACTGCAGCAGCTCAATGAGCTTGATGAAAAGCGTTTGGACGCCATCCATCAAACCACGGTGATTCAACAACAAAGAACAAAATGGCATGATTGAATCATTAAGAAGAAATTATTCCAGAAAGGAGATTGGGCTCTGTTGTATGATTCACTCTTTAAGGAATTTCAAGGTAAGTTGTGTACATGATGGCTAGGGCCTTACGAGGTAGACACAGTCTTTCCCAATGGGACAGTCCGGTTGATTACTATTGATGGACCCAATACACACTTACATGCAAATGGTCATTGCCTGCATCTGTATCAGCGTCCACTATCCAAGGCAGAGTTCAAAACTAATTGTACAGCTGATACAAATTATCAAATATTAAATGGAAAGGAGCTTTCTCCTTCCCCTTATGAACTTTAGGACTTCTTTTGCTCAGACTTTGTATATACATAATCTCAGCAAAATTTGCATTTCTCTGTTTTTAGTTGAAATTTTTCTATTTTCTTTACTATGCTAATAAAGCTTTGGAAGGTATCAGGCAATTCTGTGTGTCCAGGTAGATTGATGAACAGAAGGAAACGATGAGTTCATGGAAGTTGAAAAACTTCCTAGAATCGAAGTAAGGTAGCATTTGGCCAATTTCAATGTTGTTACACCTTTTTCCCGATAAATTGTCCGATTTCAATGCTGTTACACCATTTCCCGATAAATTGGCCAATTTCAATGTTGTTACACCTTTTCCCGATAAATTGGCCTATTTCAATGATGTTACACCTTTTTTCTGATAAATTGGTCGATTTCAATGTTGTTACACTTTTTTTTTTCCGATGAATTGACCGCTTTCAATGCTGCTACACCTTTTTTTGATGAATTGGCCGCTTTCAATGCTATTACAACTACCTCTGACATTTTTGAAAAGAACCTGCTGATACGCTAATTATTGTTGTTCTTTCTTGCCACTTCACTCTTTCTTTTTGCCGATGCTACAGCTCCAGCCCTCCAATCTTTCATGCAGCAGCACCACTGATTAGACAATATTGATGCTTTCTATCTGAAAGTGTTGCTTCATTATGACGTGACTTCACATTGGGCGATATCCAGTTGGCTCACTACAGTAAGGACTATGACTCTGCACAATCTGTCATTTCTCTCACGATCCTTCATCATGCCAGCTATTATGCACCATTCTGACGGCGGTTGGATTGTGCGGTTACTCCGACAAGTCGTTATGTGCGGTAAGATTTGAGGTACGTGATTAATCCTATGTGTTAAAATAATGAAGATATAAAAGCACGATCTCCTATTAACTAACTGGTTACATCTGGAGCCAATCCGCTTAGTTGGGGGTGGGGGGGGGAACGTAAATCTAGCTGTTCATTTCAAAGTTTATACACACCTCCACCACCTTTCCACCCACACTTCTTTTAACTAAGACATTGTATTCTCTCTGCAAATCACGTTCGATCTTATTGCATCTATGATTTAGGTGATAGTTTCTCCTCCTACATGCCTGTAACTCTCAAGAAACATCATGGGAGGATCACATGTGAGACATGAACCCGCAACTCTTGACAGTTTGTTGCTACACCCAGAGGCCTACCAAATATTTCTTCAGGCAGGCTAGATATCGTATTTTAAGAAGTTAAAAGAGTTTAGTGAGGATGAGGTATTGGAGTTTAGCCAAAATCTTACTGAAGGGTATTCAATGGTGAATGGGGTAAGGATTCCAGTAACATAAGCAAGCATTGTTGTTGTAACAGGGCTGCCAAGGATAGGAGACCGATGGTTTAACATAAAAACACATCTCTTGGATCCATAGAAGGGGTTCCTCGTCAACACTGAGCGAGTTCAGACCAAGGGCAGATGTGTAGATGTCAATTCCCTACCAGAGCCATGGGGGAAAGTTGCAGAATTTCTTAAAAGGTACATCATCTGCGAAGGTCGATGCCAAGTTGTTTATTTTTATGATTTCATCTTATTATCACATCTGCGACATTAGAAATTGATAAACATTCCTTATTATCTCCTACAATCATTTCATAACATGGCTTGTTTTGTAAAAAAATCCAAGATCCCCAAGAACTATGTTTCTAATCACAGACTCATCGGCCTATTAATTCGCAGAGGTATGGGCAGTTCCAATAACCCATTACCTGCTGCAACAGCCCAGCCACAATCTGTAAATCCAGAAAGGATTACACCAGTACTTGAAACCGCAACCCATGGACCTCTTCCAGAGCCTCCACCCTCGGCTGCAACAGCAGTCCAAACCCCTATTGTCATTGTCTGTAAGATGACTCAGAAAAGAAACCGTGTAACCCGAAGCCATCCTGGCACCACACAGACAAGCCTCAACGACTTTGCAATACAACAACCTATAGTTGTGGACAAACAAATAGATGAAGAGCCAACCTCTCGACCACAATCACAGCACTTGATTGATACATCGATTATTGAAATTCAACCCCCTACCTCTGACAAGAAACACCCTGCTCCTACCTCTGCATTACCTAAAAAGCGATCAAGGATAGCATGGTCCACTATAAAAACAAGACCACTTACCCCCTCTACTGAGGCACCAACTATCACACAGACCATTCCTATTGCTGCTGCAATTACACAAGATTCACCTATTACTGTTATAGTCGATCAAGTACCTACTATCATTACCTGTGCATCTTCGCAGAAAAGGAAACGTCCATTCAAAGGAAAACCTCAGAGATCCATTGATCAAATAGAATCAACATCAAATTAGAACCCTTTGGCTGTCGCAATAGAGAATTCTCTAGGGGTATGAATACCAGGTTTTACCTTATGCCCAGAACTGCAGGAAACTATCTTCTCCTTTCAAAATGAATGTACTCAATTTGCAGCAGAATCATCGGTGTTGCCTGATGATTATGTGCCTCCCATGTCCATTGATGATATCCAGATCATCATCGACCCCAGTATACCAGAATATCCTCCTTGTGTGCTTGAGGAAGAACAACTTGTTCCTCCTCCAACAACGAAGAAGCAAACCACTACTTTCATTTCTACTTTACCCAAGAGAAAAACCAGATCCACCAGGTCTGTCGAAGCTACAATTGGAAGACAATATATGGAGCAGGATGTTCCTATTCTTCGTCCACTATTCCCTATGGTTGATGCAGAGACAGTTCCACAAGAATCAACTGTCCACGTCGAGACTGATCCACAAGAACTAGTCCAGACAGATACAGTCGTTACACCTGAAACAGGTGCTCCACAGAAGATTGTCTTACCAGAGCTAGTCATATTGGAACCAACCGACAATGTCGAGACTGCTCCACAAGAACCAGTCCTGACAAACACATATGTTCCACAAGCATCAACTATGCATGTCAAGACTGATCCACAAGAACCAGTCTTGACGGACACATTTGTTACACAAGAATCAGCTCCACAACATGCTAAGGATGTACCACTTGCACAATTGTTTGCCAAAATAGAGCATAAGATCAAAAATACAGAAAATGCTAGGATCATTGCACTAAAAAAAGAGAATGCTAACCTCAAGGCCAAATTAAAAACCCTGAAACAAGAGGTGGCAGATGCCCGACAGAAAAATCCAAAGGGGATAACCATGGACATCCTAGCATTGACAAAAGTTATTTTGGGCATAAGCAAAGAACTAATGTGTTTTGAGTGTGGCAACATTTACTATTAGGCAGGATATGAGGTATTTAAAGTTTCAGTTTCTACAGGACCAGCAAATGTATCAATCAAGACTGAACATGGACTTCCTGCTACACAAAAATCAGTAAAACAAAGGAGATCTCATCGTCATAAATCAGCTCCTGGTATACCAGAAGCTTGCAAACAAGAACCTTTATTTTCTTCACAAGTTGTTACTTAAGCAACTCAAACTGATCCTGTTCTCAAGCATAAAGAAACCCAAACAGATTATTGACTCAGCAAATTTTCTTTTTGACACAACATTCTACATTACCGGCACTTAGAGATTTCTCTTCACAATTTTGCACTGGAGGAGATACTGATCTACTTCAGCTACAAAATAAGGTTTGAATGTGTTTTGCATGAGGACATACAATGTCTTCAGTTGGGGGGTATGTTAGGACCCTGAAATACCCCTTTTTCACTACACCTTTTGATCATTCAACCTTCTCATTCCTAAGCTAAATGACTATTATAATGAGCACCAAGACCCATTTTTCCCAAGGTACGAACTATTCATCTTGCTTTTATGTTTTCATTTACTTATCATGTTTGATTGATAACATTCACATATTTTACCCATCAAATAATTGAACTAATGATCAAAGTGTTAGAACAACCCACTTCAAGAAACTCGTTGTTGTCACAGCGATGCGCAATTTCTGGAAGTTGTTACAGGACTTCTGCAACGGATGCCCATCAATCCTGGAAGTTGTTACAGGACTTCTGCAATAGACGCCCATCAATCCTGGAAGTTGTTACACAACTACTACGACAGAAGCCTGTTAATCTCAGAAGTTGTTACAATAGACGCCACCAGTCCTGTTGTGATGCGACTGTTGCAACACCTGTTGATTAGAATGCTGGCTCACGATGTTGATGAAGGAGAATTCAATATTTGGTATTAATGATATCTAACAAACAGCCTAAGAATCGGGGATTCTCGGGACTGCTCTGTTTCTAAACATTGATTGACTCTGACTTTAAATAGCATATCTTTTGTAATGTAAAGGGTTGTTAGTCTTTTGGCTTGAACTGAAGAAAGGAACGATTATTGTACACAAATATCTTTTTGGCAATTGAATGAAAAAGTGGATTGAGTTTCTTTAGCAGACTGTAACCTATCTTTTGAGTGGATTTAGTGAGAAGGAAAGGGCCCACCTTCCTCACCGATTCACCTCTGTAACGAATTCTAGATTTAGTCGTTTTCATTGAAAATGGTTTAACTGTTAGATATTTCTGAATACAACTGATGTTACAGTTTAGTTCCTTCTTGGTAAATGTGCATAGACTTGTCTCATGAGAATTAGAATTCAGTTGTTGAACATGGCTGGAGAATTACTTTTCCTTTTTCTACATTAGGTTAAAATATTTCTTTGAAGAATTAAGAGTGTGAGTAGCTTCTTGCAATAAGTAGATTTCCCTTCAGCAATAGTATAGAATTTCTTCCTGCAAAAGTAAATTAGAAAGTTAGATTAAGGTAGGCAATTAATGGTCTTTTGTAGATTCATCAGTTTAGATTGCAATTATGATTTTAATTATGTAGCACTCCAGTTGTATCAGCACAATTGTGTTAGCAATATTGTTCGTTTGTTTTGGTGAAAATAACTTCCCTACTGCAATTGGATTAGAGATGCTTTCATAATCTAGCATAGACTGTGCATAATTATCTTGAAATAACAGACTTCCCTGGGTTGACAATTCATATTGAACACTTTTATTTTCCATTCAATTAGACAATTAAAGTTCCCAACAGCTACATGTCATTCGAACAAAGATCTTCTCAGAGGTAGAGACGATGGAAGTAGTACCTTTATGCAGTGCGCACAAAGCCAAGATGATAGTCTAGAAGCTATTAGAATGTTATAATGTAAAAAAGGAAGAATATGAGGATGAGGATCCTAGCGATGTCCAAATACCTAAGACAGAAGGAACATGTGTAGTAGAAGGGTCAGAGCTTACATCTGTTGTGTACACACAACCCATCAAGATGAAAAAGGTCAACATTGGGACAACGGAGAATCCTAAGTTTGTGCACATAGGAGATTATTGGAATAATGAGACAATTGAGAAGGTTGTCAACTTATTGTGGGAATATCAAGACTTATTTCCAACCACATTCTCATAGATGAAGGGAATAGCAGGTGACTTAGGAGAGATGAAGATCCCACTAAAACCATGAGCTAAGACAATACGATAAAGACCTTATGGGTTAAACCCGAGGTACAAGGAGAAGGTCAAGGCTGAAATAGACAAGATGCTAGATGTAGGTATCATTGAAACAGTCAAAGAATCCAAGTGGATTATCCCAATGGTGGTGTGAGACAAGAAGACAGGAGGAATTCATATTTGCATGGATCTAAGGAAGCTAAATGACGCATGCTTACACGACCCATTCCCAACACCATTCACGGATGAGGTACTGAAGAATGTAGGAGGTCAAGAAACATATTCGTTTACAGATGGATTCTCTAGTTACTATCAGATAAGAATTGTGTAGGAAGATAGACACAAAACCACGTTTTCGATGGAGTGGGGCAGCTATTAGTACACGGTGATACCATTTGGATTGAAGAATGCCCCTGCGGTGTTTTCTAGAGTAGTAGTGGCAGCATTCAAGGAGTTCATCCATAAGTTTTTGGAGGTTTACTTGGATGATTGGATGGTGTTCAATTTACTGTAGGATCATATTGAAGTTATTTCACTCATGTTAGATCGATGTAGGCAGTGTTGGATCTCACTGAACTTAAAGAAGTGTATCTTTTGCGCATCATTTGGAATTCTACTAGGACATGTAGTATGAAAATAAGGAATATTGGTTGATCTAGCCAAAATCGTAGTAATTCTGGAGTTCGAGCCTCTTAGTCAGACAATTGAGGGAAACTTTGGGTCATTCAGGTTATTATAGAAATTTTATCAAAGGATATGCGCAGATTACAACACCCATGGAAAATTTATTGAAGAAGGAAGCCAAGTTTCAATGGAATGACGAATTCCAAAAGGGGCTAGACACTTTGAAACAGAAACTGGTGACCGTACCCATTCTGATCTTTCTAGAATGGAACAAGGAGTTCCATTTACTTGTAGATGCATCATCCATAGCATTGGGTGCAGTGTTGTCACAACTGGGAGAGGGGGATATCGATCATCCAATTGTGTTTGCGAGTAGGAAACTGTCTACATATGAAAAGAATTATACCACTACATAATGAGAAGGATTGGAAATGGTCTATGTGCTACAAAAATTCAAGCACTACTTATTGGGGTCCCACTTCAAAAAGTATACAGACCATTATGCCTTAAAGTACTTAGTCAACAAGCCTATATTAGGAGGAAGAATATGCATATAGTTTTTATTATTTCAGGAATATGACTTTGAGGTCATAGTAAAATGAGGAAATTTGAATGCGGGACTTGATCATCTCTCGCGCCTATTGATAGGAGAGGATGCAGGTAATTTAGATAATAATTTCCCAAATGCGCAGTTATTTGTAGTCAGGATGGTGGATGATTACTTTGCGGACATGTTGGAATTTATAATTATAGGCATGGCCCCATATGAGATGACAGTTGCGCAAAAGAAATAATTGGTGGTGAAAGCAGTAGATTATTATTTGATTGTAGGAAACTTGTATAAGTTAGGAGCAGATGGAATATTGAGGCATTGTGTACTAGAATATGAAAGTTTGATGATATTAGAGGAAGCGCACAATGGAATTGTTGGAGGGAATTATGCACCCAAAGCAACGACACAGAATATTTTATGCGTAGGGATTTGCTGGCCTACACTGCACAAAGATGTGAAGGAGTTTTGTCATGCCTGCGATGTATGTCAAAGAGTGGGAAAACCGTCTAGGAGAGATGAAATGTCGTTAAATCCAAAAGTTACATTGCAAGCATTTGATAAGTGGGCCATTGACTTTGTAGGACCGATCAATCCACAAGTAAGGAGATAAGGGGAAAGATACATCATCACTGCAACAAAGTACTTAACTAGGTGGGCGGAAGCAACACCAATTAATGATTGTACTACAGATATTGTTGCACGGTTTCTATTTGAGAACGTAGTCACAAGGTTTGAATGTTCACGCATATTACTTAGTGATCAAGGTACGCACTTTCTAAACATAACAATTGCATCACTAATTGAGGAATTTCATATTCATCATCAAAAGAGTACACCATATCACCCTTAGGATAATGGCATAGTGGAAGCTTTTAATAAGATCTTGGAGAATGCTTTGACACGGATCTGCAATGTAGGAAGAGATGATTGGGACTTACGAGTCCCTGCAATGTTATGGGCTTATAGAACTACAAGTAAGAAGTTGTTAGGGAAGAAACCATTATGATTGGTCTATCGACAGGAAGTGATGATGACAATGGAGTTCATTCTATCTAGCCTGTGCATTGCAGCAATCACTGAGATCTTCGTTAATGGTGCAATAGAGGAGATATTGGTGCAGTTAGTTCAACTTGAGGAGGACTGGCTTATTGCAAGGTTCCATCAGCAGGTGAAAAGTACAGAGAGAAGGCTTGGCATGATCACCACATTAAACCAAAGAGATTCCAAGTCGAAAATTTGGTATTACTCTATGATAGAAAGTATCTACAACACCCACAGAAGTTTCTCATGCACTGGTTGTTGGTTGTGGAGCATGATTATCTTCACGATTTAGAGGTTTGTTTTAGGCATGCTTGGACCCCATTCCCTAACGGGGGGTGTGGGGGGGATTTCTCCCCCACAACTGTCGCCCGGGGGGTCCAGGGGGGGTGGCAACAATTTTTTTAGCCCCCCCTTGGTAGGGGATTTGGGGCCAGCGCCCCCGAAGCGAAATTTTGGGAAAATTTTCCTTGTAAAATATTGTAATTTCGTACTCAATTTGGACCATTCATTCTAAGGTCGCAAATATGACAGTAGAAGTTATGTTAGGGTTTTTTTCCCTAGAAGGCAGACCTCTCTTATTAGGGAAATGTATTGTGGTTGTGTATTATTATGAATATTGTATTGTGAGAGAGGATATTGTGAGAGAAAGAAGAGGAAGTTACAACAGGTGTGTTGTAGGTTGTATCTCTTTATTTTTTTGGATAATAAAAAGGAAGGACTAGGCAATTTCTCTAGTGGACGTAACCCACTCTGGGTGAACCACGTATATCTATGTCTCTATTGTATTGTGTATCTTTTGTGTTTTACTTTTGCATTTGTTTTATTTTATTTCTCCACGATCCTGTTTTTATAACATTGGTTAGGTCCCTATGTGATACAACAGATAACCAACACATGTGTTGCGTTGTTGGAAACCTTGGATGGACAAATACTGGAAGGAATGGTGCACAGAAGTTGATTGAATAATCGACAGTCTGCACAATAATATGGGTTGCGTCAAAACCCTTGTATTATAGTAAGTGTACCATAGTAGCAAGAGAAAAAAGAAAAACCAAATAAAAAGTAGAAAAAAAGAGAAGAAAATAAATATAAAAAAAAAACAGCAATAGGAAATACCAAGGTATCAGAACTTGTGCAAATGAGTTGATCATCACATACGAAGACAACACTGCGCTAAGTTCAAAGACAAGATACAACTGAAATAGCGAAGAACTACTACACAGATTGGTTAAGACAAGACCGTTAAAAGTATCCAGGCACAAAAACGCTCGTTCGAGAGGTGGCGTGACAGGTCATAAAAGTGTCGTATAAGCATTAAATCAGAAAAGTCACCTAAAATCTTGAACATAACAGCAGTATGAAAAGAGGATCATAAGGTGGATTTGGAAATTAAGGAGAATTTAGTTACCAGTCACCAACTTTAATGCCATATTGGACAAAGTAGTTGAGGTGGGATACAACGGGTCTACTTGGCACGAACACATAAAACACCAAGAGGGAAGGAAACTCTAAGTAATTTTTGCATGCAAGAAAGAGCGAATAGAGCCAAGCTACCTGAGATAAGTTACAGCGAGCTGCACAGACACACAACACTTGTCCATGAGTCCAACATACAAAGAGAATGGCACCACTGATAATGGGAGGATCATCTGGTGCAGCAAGGAAACAATCAAAGAAACCAATAGATGTGGAGGTTCAGGAGTTTGTCAACCCTGGTACCACCTACAATTTTTCACAGAGATTATTTTCCTCTGAGGAAGGATGACTCACCCCCAGTAAAAATACCAGGAAATGCCAAATATCCATTACCCATAGCATCAGTCAAGATGAGGACATGCTCAGCAAGGTGGCCAACTTGAAATTTATGGACCATGATATCACTGGCATGCAGAAATTCCCTGAGTTAGCCAGGGACCAATATTTATGCACAAAGACTGACCTCGCCACAAGAAACATTTGGGTGGGACCACAAGAATGGGCATCGGGCTTGGAGAAAGTCGGGATACTCAAGTTGTTCAAAATTCCACATTTTGGACGCAATAACGAAATAAATGCCTGTGTCAAGGTATTTCTCAGTTGTATCCATGGGGGGACAATTTGGCTAGATCCCTTAGTTTCAATTGATATTGTGATAATCGTGTGCATCAAAGGGTTCAGAAAGGCAGGCAAAGACCTATCATTACTATTCCACAAAATGGGAGAGTGAGCCCTCTTTGAGGCCATAAAGACACGTATGACACATTCATAGGAAAAAGGGGTTTGGATGTGAAGAGCATCAATGACAAAGAAGTCAAGTTTATAATGTAGGTTTTGGCCTGCAAAATTCTACACAAATGTCACAAAGACAAGGTACCAGCATAAGTCATCTCATTCGTAGAAAAATACAAATAAGGTGTTCACATGAACTGGGTGACATTCCTCGTTAACCAATTTTTGCAGGACTGCACAGAGGCCCGGGAGAAGGGCACGGAATTTCACTATGTGTGGTTACTTATTCTCATTGCGGTGATCGGGTGGTAGGAGCCCACATATTTTCAACGCATGAGTGTTTTCAGTCGCAACACTTTGTTTGCTCGGTATGCCAACTTATGGAACACAACCATTAATAGGCGGTATATTGAAACCAACGCCGCATTTTCTTCATATTTGTAGCTCATTATGAAGGTTGTAGAGACTACATTGTGCATTCCATAGGAAGCAGTCACTACATACAGGGATGTCATGCACTTCATAGCCAGCATGCACCATCTATATGTGCAAACCAAAAAGGATCCTACACGACAAGAGTTGCCAACCAGTTATCGGTTGACACTCGAAGACATGCACTTAATTATCAATGACTGGGAGGACGACTGGAAGAATCCAGTTGATAAATCAGGGTCCTCACAAGAGGATGAAGACCAAGAGAAAATCGAAGAGGAAGAGGATCGGAAAAATGGCATAGACAATCACTCTAGCAAATCGAAAGTCCCTAAAACAGGACTCAAAAGAAAGGATACGTAGATAGAATAGACAGGGGGGCACGAAATAAATCTAAAGTGGAATGGAAAGCCCTGTTTTATATTTTTACCGGTGATTATATGGATTGGATCGGGTATCTGATCTGCAATTCCACCGAGAAACTCTTGGGGGAAGTTGCAACAAAGCATGAGGACTAACAAAAGAAGTTCAAGGATCAGTTGGGAATTCTTCAGCAGCTATTAGAAATAGCATGCATTGTGAAATACCCCAAGACATGGGATGACCCATCCATAGAACCAAGGACAGCGGCGTCCAGTGCGCAGATAACCCTAACACATCCCTTAAGGGAGCATAGAACTACACATCTTGAGGTAGTTGCGCTTGAGTTTCCAGCAAGTGAGTTGCAAGAATAAATCACGTCATTGGGCCAACTGATATAGTCGTATCTCGACTACCCATCCAACGAGTCCAAGAATTACAAGCAGAGTTGGTGCAGGAGATAAAGCATAGAGGATATGTCACGCACTGAGACTTAGACAGAATAAGGGACAAAAGCACCCAAGTACAGACACAATATGAGATGACCCTTTAGTAAAAGAAGGAGATTGAAGGCCGCATGGAGGAAATTATGAGGATGAAAGTGGGCACAGAGAAAAGGGCAATGAGAGCACAAAAGGAGAAGGATGAGGTGGAACCTATGGTACAGAAGATGCAGGTTGTTGTCCAAAAGTTAAACAAACAAGTACCAAAAGTTTCCCTGGTCATAGAGGCCACGATGGAGGAACATTTGTTGAAAATTAATGAAGTCATGAAGGGGTTCAAAGAGAAGATCCAGGATTTGCAACTGAAGAGAACTCCCAACACGCCACCTGAGGTGTGCGAAGGTAGACTAAGGACGAAAATGATAATGGTTTCCAAGATCAAGAAATTTGAAGATGAATGCGCAAAAAAATGCGAAGAAAGTACCAAAGTATGGGAAGATCTCATGGGTGACCCAGAGATGAAGGATGTCAAGGCCAAACTGCACGAAGCACAAGAATAGGTCAACGAGGCAGTAGAGAAGGTGACAACATTACCATCGGTCGAGCGAATGGCTGCCATTTTGGCTCAGCGACAAGCATATTTCGAAGTGGAGAGACTTAGGGACCAACAGAATGCCCTGTAGCAGAGACTTGGACCCAGGCAAGAGGAAGCGGTCAGGATTATTGGTGACTTGTCCACTGTACAAGGGAAGGTCAAACAAGTCGCGACCGAAATAGAGAAAAAAATCCAAAACTTGACCGCACAGGCCATGGAAGAGATAACGACATAAGAGGCCACAATCGTCACAAAGGTAGAGTCTGCTAAGGATGTCGTGCAATAATTCATTGCAGAGTGGAAGAACATGAAACATGTCTTAGTGGCTCGGGACGAGCCACAACTGAGTGTTGGGGGCTTGTTGGGCAGGTAGTTTTGGATGTGATTTTGGGAGAAAGAACCTAAGGATAAAGAAAGGGCGCAGAAGAAAGGGCATAGAAGAAAGGATGCAGAAGAAAGCGCACAGAAAGAAGAAAAGAATGTAAGACGAAGATATAACACAAATAGAAATATAAAACAAGTGAGCGAGAGGAGAAAGTGTGAAGGACGATAGTGTGCCTTTCCAAAAATAGAAGAACAACATAAAATTTGTATAAAGGGAGAAAAACAGAAGAAAGAAAACAACCATTTAACTGAAGTTATCCATGCCATGCATTGTAATGGGTTATTTTAGGATAGATAGAATAGGGATTTAAGCCCTAGATTTTGGGTATAAATATGTAATGGGTGGGGTGAAAAAGAGTCTAGAGATATAGATAGTCGGGAGAGTCTGCAGAAGCTAGATATTATGCCAGACCCATGAATGTGTGAATACAGTGTGAATACGGTGGAGGTATCAAGTGTATGGATTTGGCGATGTGTAGTGAAGGATACAGGTGGCACGTAGGGAGAGAAGGAGTAGACAGGTTGGGAAGTGAGTGGAGAAGAGGTGGAAAACGGTGAGAGAGGGTGATATTGAAAAACAAACCTAGGAGGAACTCGAAGGGGGGGGTAGGTGGTAAGCGGATTAGAGAGGGGGGGGTCTAAGTTCTTGAGGAGCTTCCACATTAGGTAGGGCCCATGATGGGAAACCACTTGCTCGAACCCCTCCCCCCCCCGGCCATATTTAAAGGTAGAATGGTCGGGGGGGTCCGAGCTGCGACAAGGACCGTTGATCTGGAGAGGTGGGACATAGCTAATGGAGATTAGCGTGGGGGTTAACAGAGGACAAGTGTCGGGCGGTGAGAGGAGATAGAGTAGTGAGTGGGATGAGGGGAGGTGACACGGTGATATGATGTCATTCAAGCACGTGATTGCGAGAACTACTGAGGGTGGTTTGGATCCAGACCGCCTTTGGGCCCGCAATCCACCATAAGCTGCCACATACCCTTCCAAAAATACCATGGTTTAAATTGCAGGACCACTCTAGAAAATTAACGTCCGGGTAGTTTGCGTCCCCGCAATGAAGTATGGTCGTCAATCTGATTACGCTCTGAGATCTGGGTGACATTCACCCATTGAAAGGATCGACGGTTCTCGTTGACTTGAGATCAATGGTCCAGATTCACTTCGGACTTTCAGGCTTCAGGAGTTTCGAATGTGAAGCATGAAAATTCTCCTGGAGAAAATATATAAAGTGAATGATTTGTTTCCACATGTTGTGACCAATGAATAGTCCAGATTTTCTTCGGATATCCAGGTTTTGGGAGTTTCAAATGTGAAACATGAAAAATCTCCCGGAGAAAAATCTTCGAAGTGACGTGGTGACCTGACGTCATATGATGCCACGGATGTTGATGTGTCATGGAAAGAAGGGTGGCACGTGTCACGTGGAAATGGTCGAATTTCATAACCAAATCACCTACGATGAATTCCATGTGTCATGATTGATGAGTGTGCCACATTTCAGGACTGATAAGTGTGCCACATGTCAAGACTGATGAGTGCACCACGTGCTTCGGCACTTCGGGCTTCGGGAGTGTCAAATGTGAAGCATAAAAATCTCCTGGAGGAAAATCTTTGAAGTGAATGATCTATTGTTGTGTGTCATGATGAATGAACGGTCTAGATTCTCTTCGAGAGTTTCAAATGTGAAGCATGAAAAACCTCCCGAAGGAAAATACCCAAAGTGAATGATCCGTTGTCGCATGTCGTGACTGAAGAATGGTCCATATTTTCTTTGAAAATCTAAGCTTCGGGAGTTCAGGAGTTTATGAATGTTATGCTTGAAAACTCCCGAAGGAAAATTGTTGAAGCAACGTGTCAGGTTCTCGGGACTTCGGCTCTTTGTCTCTTCAGAGGGTTCAAGTCTTCGGGAACTTAGTACTTCAAACTTGATATTAAAACTCGTGTGATTCTGGAACCCAAATGGACAAGAGTCGTTGATCTATTTGACCTGATGGATCTCCATCATCAAAAATTAACTTGTCTGTTCCCATGGTCTGAGCCTGAAATTTGTTGCTCTAGATTGTTGCGCCGTGTGCATGGACATTCCTTGTGCATAGAAAAAGACTTGGTAGACCTGTGGTGAGCTTAATAAATGGTGCACGTGATGACAAGCATTCGGAAACAAATATGACATGTATTTTATCCTTCCATAAAAACAGAAACAGAAATGCACAAAGACTTAAAAAAAATGAATAAGGGCCAAGACACTCGGTAGTGGGAAACTGACTTAAAAAACCAGAAAAAGGAAAAACACATGAAGGCATAGGAAAAAGAGAGGAGAGACAGGGGATGCAGACCTAGGTTACAACATTGGCTCCAACTGGGGATAGCTTGTCCTTGTGAGGTGTTAAGAACTATAGATCGGTGCCTTGAGATTAGATCATTGCTCTTGCCTTTCATCACTTACCCTCGTTTCTATCTTTCGGCCCTACGTATCTTTTACTGTCCCTCAGCCATGCATTTTATTGAATTAAAAAAACTAAAATGACACCCCAATGCCTTGTTGGGCTATGGAGTCTTTATTCACACAAAACTAACTAATCAAAAGCAATAATAAAGGAAAGTGTCTATGGTACAAGAGGGACCTTCCCCCATCCTCAAACAAAATAGTGTTTCAGGAGGCGCCCTTTTACTGGGCCTCCAAAGATCTCTGTATCATCTCGATTGTGTAGGATGAACGTGTTGTTGTCTAAAAATCCAATCACCTTAAAAGGGCCAAACCAGAGGTTGTCGAATTTATCGTTCTTGGACTTGTCATCCCTTCTTGCATCCCAACTCAAAACTAGCTCACCTTCCTGAAAAATCTCTTTCTTGGTTTTCTTATCAAAGGTTGATTTGATCTTGCTTTGGTATGTCTCTATTCTCTGATCAAGTGCCTCTCTTTTCTACTGAACTTCTATAATCTGGAAGATCCTTCGTTGGATGTCATTGGGCTCCTCAATATCCTCCTACGAGAATTTCAGGACTGGTATACCGATTTGAGTAGGAAAAACAACGTCTATGCCATAAACAAGATGGAATGGTGAAGTTCCTAGAGCCTTCTTAGTGTTGATCCTGTCAGCCCATAAGGCATATTTGAGTTTTGAGTCCCAAGATTTCTTTCTTTTAGTCAACAACTTTTTAATGATCCTGATGAGATTCTTGTTGTATGATTCTACCAGGCCATTTCCATAAGGGTAATAGGGTGTGGAATGTGTTAAGGAAATGTTGTGACTGCCACGGAAGTCAATCATGGATTTGGATTTGAATGCTTGGGCATTGTCTGTTACAATCTTACTGGGGCAACTAAATCTGGAAAAAATATTAGTTTCCAGGAAATTCATGATTACCTTGTCAGTGGCATTCTTGGTGGGCACAGCCTCAATCCATTTGGTGAAGTAGTCGGTGGCAGTGAGGATCCACTTGTGTTGTCCACTAGAGGGTGGATTTATTTCTACTATGAATTCTAACCCCCATTGTTGAAATGGAATATTGGCATTGATAGGTTTCAGGGGTAGTGATAGTAACTTCTACTTCACTGTAAATGTCTAGCATTCATTGCATGCTCTAACAATGGCAAAGACATCAGAGAAAAGGGTGGGCCAGTAATATCCTGCACTCAGGATCTTGAGCGTTATGGCCTTCCAATGTTGGTGCCCTCCACAAACTCCTCTGTGCATTTCTGTTGTGACTTATTTGGCTTCATTTCCATCAAGGCATTTTCACATAATGCCAGCAGGATCCCTCCAATACAAGCTCTGGTTTGAAATGCAGAAATTGATAGCTTTCAATTTGAGAGACCTAACCTTTGTATTCTTCACATCTGGGGGCATTTGAAATGATGTAGAAAATAGATGATGTTCTTATACCAAGGTGAAGAAGAGTAGGTTTCATATACCTGTAAGTTGTCTTGTCCAGGTTGTATGATGGGTGCATATGATTGGGTGAAGGTTTGATGCAATTCTAGAACCTTGCAGTTTGATTCCGATAGAAATTTGGCCAGTCCTTGCCCCTTGATCAGCTTGGTGGGCTTTATGTGCAAGTCATACTCCAACAGTTTGATAATCCATCTTCCTCTTTTCCCCTCGTTGTCTGGCTGGACCAGAATCTCTTTGACACTGGTGCTAGGAACAAAGGTCGTTATGATATACTATAGCACATAAACCCTAAAGACCTTGAGTGCTTTGACTGATAAAACATAAACAAGACTAACAACATGGCGGAAAAGGCTCACTAGCCAACACTAATGTATTCCCTCCAATGTTACATATTTATAGTACAATGGGTGATGCCACCTCATAGAGAGGTTTTCTCTAGATCCTAAAATCATGCATGATGACTAGGCTAGGCAATCTTAACTAAATCACTAGTCATCACTTGAGGATATATTACTAATATCCTAAATGAATAATACAAATATAGGTGACAATTTAGACTTAGTGATTCATAAAGGTAAGCCATAGGCTAACATTGACCAGTGCATAAGCCTATTTCTCTAATATATCATACTTGAGCTAAGCATCTCGGAGGGCTCTGTTGAAAAAGGTTATGGGATGCTCATGCCCTTCTTCGTTTTTATGTAGCAATACAGCAGCAATTGTTTCATCCGAGGCAAAGGAAAAGATGAAGAAATATTTGGTATAGTCAGGGCTAGCCAATACAGGTGCTTCAACTAAAGCTTGCTTGATTGTTTGGAAAGATAATTTCTCCTCCAAAGACCATTTTATCACAGCATCTTTCTTCAACATGTTAGTAATAGGCTTCAAAATTTCAGCAAAATTTGGCACAAAGCGTCTGAGGAAGTTTATCTTACCAATAAAAGACTGGGCAACCTTTGTATTTCTGGGAATATCAATTTGTTGAATGGCAGAAACCCTCTTTGCATCAATATTTATGCCTCCGGCTGATATGATGTGGCCCGGGAGCTTCCCTTCTGGCATGGAAAAATGAGACTTCCTAGGATTGAGAGATATCTTGTACCTCCTGCATTTCTTGAAAATCTGCTCCAAATGCTGCAAATGTTCCTCATCAGACTTCGAATAAATGGTAATGTCATCTAGGTATATGACCATAAATTTGTCTTTCTCCCCCACAAAATCTATGTCCATGGCCCTCTAAAAAGTGGCCCCTGCGTTCATGAGCCCTAAGGGCATCTTGTCATACATGAATGTTCCCCATAGGGTGGTGAATGTTGTCTTTTCTTTATCTTCCTCACAAAATGCTATCTGGTTATAACCAGAGTATCCATCCAACAAGGAAATTATGTGTGCACCTACCACCCTCTGTAAAATATGATCCATCTTGGGGAGGGGGTAATTATCCTTCAAATTAGAACACTTGTTTAGATTTCTAAAATCAACACACAAACGTATCTCCCTACTCTTCTTCCTTACAGGTACTAAGTTGGCCACCCAATTTGAATACCTTAATGGTACAATAATCTTGGCATCCAACATTCTTTTTAGCTCTTTCTCAATTATGGCCATTAGCATGGGATTGAATTGTCTAATCTTCTGTCTGAATGGCTTGGAGCCGGTTTTTAGAGGGATCTTGTGCTGGATGATGTCAGTATCAAATGTCTTCAAATATTCATAGGACCATGAAAAAGTATCAGCAAACTTTTTAATGAAACTGACATACATGTCTTTTTGTTCTGCAGCCAATGCTTTGGACAACTTGATAATATTGGGATTCTTAGTGGTCCCAATATTTCACTCTGTCACCTCCTCTTCTTGATTCTTCATGGCAGTTCCTTTGTAAACATCATTGATGTCGAACAATATTTCAAATGGTACTAGTCCTCTAGGAATGTGATTGGTTTTCAGCTCCACAATATCATGACTAGCCACTGTCTTCAGCAGATGAGAAGGTTTTTGATCTTCTAATTTCTCATTTTCATCTTCTTGACTTCCATGATCAATTGAGATATTGGAGAATTCATCAATGGTGTGAATAAATCTCTGCAACTCTAAATCATCACTAAAGACATGCCAGTGCTTTATGTTGTCTGGTATGGTTGTTCTATGTCTGATTTCCACCTAATATTTAATATTTGGGCCAATGGGAGGCCTGAACGTGCTGGCAGCTAAGGCCAGACAATCAGCTTTCTGATTATGTTCTCTGGGAATGAAAGAGAGGTTAAATGCTAGAAAGAAATTATCGATCAAGTCCCATACCTCGTTCCTGTATTGCTTGAGCCTATGTTTCTTAACTTGATAGATATTCCTCACTTGATTGATGACCAAGTCATAATCACCTAAAACTGCTAAGCAATCAATGGCCATGTCTTTGGCAATCCTCAATCCCAATATCAGAGCTTCATATTCAGCTATATTGTTAGTAGTCTCAAACTCTTACTTATAAGAGAGGGTTATAACTTCTTCTGAAGGGGAGATCGGGAGAATACCTGCACCAGATCTGTCTTTTGATCAAGAGCCATCGAAATACATCTTCCACACCCTGTTTTTTTGACCAGTCATTGGCTGATCTCTACATTGGCTGACTGATATTTAAGGTTCATCATCATCTAAATGAAAAATAGACGAACCAATTGTTGGATCATGTTGTCATTGCTGCCAATGGTTTGATTGATTGATGTCAAGTGATTGATTGATGTCAAAGGATTGATTGATTGATGATTTATGTAATATAATATGTATTGTCCTTGATGACAATGCATAGATGAAGATGGATCAATGAGTTGTCATCGATACATGATGAAGATGGATCGATGTGGTTCCATTGGTATATGATGCATTGCTAGAAAAATGTATAGATGACTCATTATTGTCTTATCATGATTGATAAGGTGCACAAATGGATGAACTCCAAAGTGGTCCCCTTATGGTGAAATCCCTCACGGGAAGACGCTTTGCGGATTGAGTTATCCTAGAAGAATGGTTGGAGGACCCATGCTCTCATTATTGTCTTATCATGATTGATAAGGTGTACAAACGAATGAACTCCAAAGTGGTCCCCTTATGGTGAAA
>ML807197.1:162835-175768 GCA_009831015.1 Picea engelmannii
CCCCCCCCCTCTAAGTGTGGTAGGTGTGTCCAACACCAATCCCATCCTCAACAACATAAATGGGCTGATTGCTTGGGTTCTGATGATCACTGACTATGTAGTCTAACCTTACCTCTCTGTATAGTTTCTTGTGCTCACCACAAAACACATGAATGGTGGAATATGTGAGGTCCATTTGCAATGACCCTCCAACCTTCTTATCCCAAGTTCTGGATAATAGCATGCCAAACTTTGGGGGGATGTCGACCACCACAATGTCCATCACTACACTCTTCATGGGTAATTGTGCTAGAGAAACCACCATATCCTTTATCAATCCCAAACATTTTACTTTCTTGGAATCAAAGAAGTACAGATCTTGGTAAGGCTTGGTAATATACATACCTAACTCTTTCATAACAACTTTGGGCATGAAATTGTGAGAGGCTCCTGAGTCTATAAGACAATTGTGCAGGATATTATCATGGACATTCAAAGATATATAGAAATGAGGAGAAGCATTAGATCCATCCTCAATGTGTGGACCCACAATAATGGCTAGGTTTTCATCATGTAGACTAATGACATCAGAAGATACACTAGAAGGAGTAGGTTGTAGAACTTTCATGATGGATTTATTGAAAGGTTCATTTTTTAACAATTCCATCAAAGGGACAAGAATCTTGATTTTTCTCAACTCATGTTCCAAGCTGAAAGAGGTTGGTGGCTTATCATCTTCCTTTGTTTCAGGGGCAAGAGGTTTTGATAGTGGAGATGGTTGAGTTTTAGATGGCATACCTTTATTTGGATTTGGCTTGGAAGGGGATTTTTCTTGTTTACCTTGATCAGAGGTGATGGCCTCTGAAGCTCCATTTCTTATCCTCAAATCGTATTTCTTCTTGGGTTGACCTTGAATAACTCCCTCTTCCCCTATCTGATCATCAAACTGATTTGACAATTGTGCTACCTCATAATCTTGTTCTGCTAAGTGACTGGTATAATAATCTGTCTCATTGAAAAGCACAACAATATTGTCCACAACATCATTGTCTGCATCTATCTCCTCAATCTGATTGTTTTGGAAAGGGGGCACTACCCTTTGATCATCGACATTTCTCCTTTCTCTCTGCATTACTTGAGGAGCATCATTAGGCCTTCTGAATTGGTTCTGATTTCTATTACCAGCCCCTTGAAAGGTTTTGTTTGGCTGTTTGGACTCCCATTTTAGCTTAGTTATCTCATAAGTTAGATCCTTCAAATTCTTAGTCATATATTCAATTTTGGGATCAAATGTAGTTGGGTTAGAGGAGGTAGGGGCATCCTCTCTCTGTTTTTTCTTCTCTTTATCATTTCTAGTCTTTAATCTGTCCGATGCCAAAATATTAGATTCAACTTCAATGGCTGCTTCCTACATGGATAACAATGTGGTTGATATTCTCTCTCTCAAGAGCAGGGAGAATTCTTCATCAAATGCATTAGCATAAGTGATCTTGGCAGAGGCTTCAGTTGGTTTGATTTCATCTAGGATTCTACCATACATTTTATTGAATCTCTTGGTGAAGTCTGAAATAGATTCACCATTTTTTCTCTTTAGAGCCCCAAATTCAATAATGTAATAGAGATAGTCTCTCTTATCTCCCCATTTCTTTATAAAATCTTCATCTAATGCCTCAATATCTGCAATGGAGGCTGGAGGAAGACTTCTGAACCATTTTCTGACCTCCCCATCTAGAATTTGTGAAAACAACCTCATCCACACATATGAATAATCAATGTTAAAGTTGTCTGCAAAACTGTAAAAGGATACCAGGTGTTCTTCAGCAGATATTTCACCCTCCCCATTATATTTCGATAGATATTTCATGTAATTTGTGGTTGGGAGTGCATGTAAAATTGCAAGTAGCACTAAGGGTGCATATCCGACAGCAATTATGACATCCATCCTATTAATGGCCATGGCTTGAACAATAGGAATCTGCAAATTTATGGGAGATACAGGAGGGGATGTAGGACTGGATACTGAAATGGAATCAGGAGTAAGAGATGTGTGATCCCCTTTGGAATTTTGATTCTCAGGGCTAGCAAATTCAAGCTGCTTGTGATGATGGTTTGAAGTATTCTCTTGGTGTGCAGCTTTTCCCTTGAGGGGTGAAGTGTATCTCTGAGCTACAATGGATTTCCTTAGTTTCATTTCTAGTTCATAGCCTATTGTGTTATTATTAGGGTTAGAATCAGCCTTCTTGGCTTTGCTATTTTCATATTTGGATTTGTTAAATCCCTTTCTGGGTGCTAATATTTATTCTTTAGATTTTACTCAATGAAGTCGCCAGGTGAAAGATGGCAGTCTGTTGGTTTCTGATCTTTGTTCACCATCAAAGGTCAAAGCTGATCAATTTTAGTTCTCCCAAGGAAATATATTTCGTTACTCTAATCCTCGGCAACGGTGCCAAAAGATGTTGGTCCTAAGGTCTGCACTTGACTAATAAAGGGCAAAGCTAGGCCACCTATTAGTTTAGAATGATTGCTTCTTTTAACTGTTTTGTTGGTTGGTCAGAGGGTTATTCTATCAAGACAAAGGTAAGGTTGGTTTGGCAGAATGATATGGATGAGGGCCCTCCTTGGCTGATGGCACACTAATGACAGACCAGTGAAATAATATAAAATAGAGGTAAACAACAAACTACTCAATGAATAATATGTTGCAAGAAGTTCAATACTTAAAATATCATTTCAAGACATCAAACATGTATCAAAACACAATAACTCCCATAGGTTTCAGAAAACAAATCTTCACCAAATCATTAGTTGTTTGACAGGTTGCATATCAGTAAAAATAAGTCATACAATAGTTGAAAGGAAATGAAATGTACTTTGCACAAATCAAAATTGTATTCAAGATAAGAATGAAAACACATGAAGAGTTGAATGAAACACTTTCATCAAGAGTATGTTCACCAAGTAGAGATATTTAATCCATGCATAAAACGGGTCCAACCAATCTGTTGTATTGATTTTCTTTCCTCAAAAAATCCAACCTTTACAATATCCAAAAACTAATTATTTAAAAGAGTTGCAGAGGCTCTCGTCCTTAGGGGACTGAGTCCTAAATTTAGGGAACTATTCGTAAATCAAATAATTAACTTTACTAAGACACTGGACTCAATCAGTAAGAGTGGTTCTTATCACACATAGAATATGACTCTTGCATCTAATCTAGGAAAATGTTGGACTTAATCAAATAAAACTTGTATTGTCTCTGCGATAAAACTGATGCATGTGCTGGAGGAACTAAGTGGCTGAAAATAGGCCTCAGAGTGACAGAGTAGAGATCTTTGTTGAATGACGGCATGTCTGCAAGTTGTTGGAGGCCACTGGAGATAACCAGCTACATGAGCAAAGTTTGTTGAAGCATTTCTGAGACTAATCTGCGTAGACTTGTGATTGAGACTTAACTCTCTGTCTATGCCTGAGCTTTAGGAAGCCAAGCGCACTCTGTATTGACCCCATCAGATGCCATATGTACCTGTGAAATAGCTTTGCTGGAATGGTTTTCGGCCCATCGATCATGAGGGGAGATGTGGAGGTGAGCATCCAATTGGGAGAAGGGATGAATGGACACGAGGGTAGATGATGTGTGAAGACAGATGTCAAAGTGAGAGGATGTGTGAATACAATGGAGGTATCAAGAGTATGGAATTGGCGACGTGTAGTGAAGGATATAGGTGGCGTGTAGGGAGAGGAGGAGTAGATAGGTTGGGAAGTGAGTGGATAACAAGTGGTGAAAGGCAAGAGGGGTCGGTATTGAAAAACAACCTGGGAGGAACTCGAAGGGGGGGGTAGGTGGTAAGCGGATTAGAGAGGGGGGGTCTGAGTTCTTGAGGAGCCGCCATGTTAGGTAGGGCCCACGATGGTAAAACCACTTGCTTGGACCCTCCCCCCCACCTTTAAAGGTAGAATGGTCGGGGGGGTCCCAGTTGTGACAAGTATTGTTGATCTAGAGAGGTGTACCATCGTTGATGGAGATCAGCGTGGGGGTTAACAGAGGACAATTGTTGGGCGGTGAGAGGAGCTAGAGTAGTGAGTGGGATGAGGGGAGGTGATGTGGTGATCTAATTTCATTCAATCATGTGATTTTGGGAGATGTTAAGGGTGGTTTGGATCCAGACCATGTTTGGGCCCACAATCCACCACTAGATGCCACATACCCTTCCAGAAATACCATGGTTTAAAATGCGGGACCTCTCTAGAAAATTAACGTATGGGAAGTTTGTGTCCCCGCAATGAAGTATGGTCGTCTATCCGATTAGGCTCTGAGATCTAGGTGACATTCACCCGCTGCAAGGATCGACGGTTCTCATTGACTTGAGATCAATGGTCCAGATTTACTTAGCACTTTCAGGCTTCAGGAGTTTCGAATGTGAAGCATGAAAATTCTGTCAGAGAAAATCTTCGAAGTGAATGATCTGTCGCCACGTGTTGTGACCAATGAACAGTCCATATTTTCTTCCGATATCCCAGTTTCGAGACTTTCAAATGTGAAACATGAAAAATATCTGAAGTGACATGGTGGCCTGACATCATATGATGTCACGAATGTTGATGTGTCATGGAAAGAAGGGTGACACGTGTCACATGGAAATAGACGAATGTCACAACCAGATGACCTGGGATAAATGCCACATGTCATAAATGATGAGTGTGCCATGTGTCAGGATTGATGAGTGCGCCACGTGTCAGGACAGATGAGTGTGCCACGTGCTTCGACACTTCGGGCTTTGAGAGTTTCGAATGTGAAGCATGAAAATCTCCCTGAGGAAAATTTCTGAAGTGAACGATCTATTGTCGCATCTCATGATGAATGAACTTTCCAGATTCTCTTCAGAAGTCCGGGCTTCGGGAGTTTCAAATGTGAAGCATGAAAAACATCCCAAGGGAAAATCCCTGAAGTGAATGATCTGCGTTTCATGACTGACAAACAGTCCAAATTTTCTTTGGGAGTTCGGGAGTTTATGAATGTTATGCTTGAAAATTCCTGAAGGAAAATCATCGAAGCGACGTGTCGGGTTCTCGGGACTTCGTCTCTTCAGCTCTTCGGAGGCTTTGGGTCTTCAAGAACTTAGTACTTCAAACTTGATATTAAAACCCGTGCGATTCTGGAACCCGAATGGACGAGAGTCGTTGATCTATTTGACCTGGTGGATCTCTATCGTCGAAAATTAACCTGTCCGTTCCCACGGTCTGAGCCCGAAATTTGCTACTCTGGGCTATTGCGTCATGTGCATAGACATTCCCTATGCATAGAAAAAGGTTTGGTAGACCTGCAGTGAGCTCAATCAATGGTGCAAGTGATGACAAGCATTCTGAAACAAATATGACATGTATTTTATCCTTCCAGAAAAACAGAAACAGAAATGCGTGAAGACTAAAAAATAATGAATAAGGGCCATGACACTCAGTAGTGGGAAACTAATGTAAACAACCAGAAAAAGGAAAAACACATGAATGCATAGGAAAAATAGAGGAGAGACAGGGGATGCAGACCTAGGTTACAACAACCGAGAAGCTTGAGTACCTACAAAAAGTGATAGTACCTACCGAAGACACAAGAAAACACAAGATACAAGCTAAATAATCCTATGGACAAGCAAGTTAAGATTGTTGTCCCTATTTGAAGCAGTAAAAAAGAATATATATCAGCCAATAAATGATAGTTAAAATTTGCTAATAAGATGTTAAAAGTCAAACAAGTGATACAAGAGATAAACTAGCAAACACAAGTACAACTCAAGTATTATAGCATAGACTTTAGCATAGATGAAAGGATTTTATAGATAAGTATTGTGGAGATTTGTTTGCAGCCTTATGGCCATAGAAAACAATTTGTTACAAATAAAATTTCAGCCACCAAAACTTGCAAAGAATCCACCCAAAAGATTCATTAGGACTAGTAGATTATGTTGGAAAACTCTTAGCAAATTCTAACGATTGATAAGAGAGTAAAATCAAAAGTTATGATGAGTTTTCTGAAGCCCTAATGGTTGTAGATTAAATTTGTAACATAAATAAGACTCTATTTTCCAAATGAGACGCCCTAGTGGCTTAGAGACATGTATATCATGTAGTTTAATTTCCACTTATGATAATTTCAATATCTCAACTTTTCACGATTACCAATGCAATAACGTATTTCTCCAATGCATGAAGAATAGTGGCTTTCTATAGGAAAAATGGAGTCTCTAGATTAAATAATTTGTATGTGTTACTTCCTTGGGGTTGTAATCCCTTTTACTCCCCAAGGAAAACCCTAACCAACAAGGAAAACTTAGGAGGGTGTAAGCCCTTTTACTCCTCCTAGTATCATTTGCACCAATAGATTATTCCAAACAATTATAATGGACTTGGAGGGGGTTGTATTCCCTTATAGTCCTAAATATATCATCACATTAACCTTACAACCAAGAAAAGAGAGCAATGAACTTGAAATCCTTACCTAGTTGAAGCATTAATAAGATGAAACCCTAATTCACCAAAAAAAATCCAGCATAAAGCAAGAACAAGCTTCCAAGAGAGCTAGTGCATCATTCATCCATCCAATAGCATAAGATAAACCATCACAAGATAATTTAACCAAGAGAGATAGAGAGGATTTCCCAAGAAGGGCACAAATTCCAGGCAATGTCGTCTTCTCACAATGGGAGAGCTATGATCAAATGAGATAGAAATGATCTCTATTTATAAAAAATCCTTATAAAAATGTTTTTCCACTTAGTTTAGGGTAAACCACAAAGAAAGGGGTCAACAACCCTTGCTTTTCCCCTTTTACAAGCTGAAATCAAATTTAAATTTAAAAATTCCACAATAGAAACCCTAAAGTGGTGACATCCTTCTACGGGTGACGTCTTGACTCCTTGAACAAGTTATTGGAGTAGAAGGTTGAGGTCATTTGGGCTTCTAGATCCTCCCTCTTATGTTCTATAGACTCCTCGATTCATCTCCCACCAAATCGTTCCAATTTTCAATGAGTAGCAACTCTACCACCAAAACCTATATCTATACCCTAGGTGACATCAAGCCCTCTTTGTATGGCGTTTTGGCCTCAAGAGTAAGGCATTGGGCTAGTAAGAGGTTGGGTTAGGTCTTCCATGGTTTCATCTCAGGCATCCAAAGGAAATCATCATCATCTGACATGTGGGCCCTGGTATCTAACCTATGGAATTCAAACCCCAAGGAAGCCCAAGCTAAGTTTTTTCTTCCAAAATTGTCCACCAACTAGGTCCTGCAAAGACAAATGAATACGCCCTCCAAGGATCTCAAGTCAAATGCATCATGATGACTAAATAAAATCAATAAAATAGCCATCTAAGCATGTACATACAAACTACCTCATAAAAATAAATAAGTGCTCAAGGACCCTATGAAATTTGCCAAGTTTAGGTATGGGAGGGTTAACAAAGCAACCTATTTGGTGAATCGTACCTCAAGTTTAGGAGTGTTTCCCAAGTGGACCTCTTTCTAAGTCATGTGCATGAAGTGAAATGGATGAGGGCAAGAATTTTTTGCATGAGGTTCATGACATTCAATGGGTTGTAGTGTCTCATTTATGGGTGCATGTGTAGAGGGTGTGGTGCACCTTCATTTTCAATGCAACCTTTTTCCAAGCCCATTTATTGCCTTTTATTCTCTTAAGATGTTTCCAAGTTGAAGCCAAGGTGGGGCTTCTACCTAAGCATGAAAAAATTTCCCACCTTGACTCTACCCTGGTCACATCATGCTTCCCAAGTTGAAAACATGTGTGGGGCTTCTACCTAAGCATGAAAAATAGTGCCCACACATGCTCCACCTTAGTTGGCATTTGTATTAGTTATTTTTCACAGGTCCCACTAGATTCTTATGAGAGACACTTCATTGTCCTTGGGATCCCTAAGCGAGCATCTAGAAGGTTCATGATTGGATTTTATCTTTAGCCAGCTACAAGCCTCTAGGCCTTCAACCACTTCTTCCCGTGAAATGAGGGACAACCCCTTCTTGTGTCAATACACCCTAAAATCCCAAAAGGTAAGGATATGAGGGGATGAAGTGTCGAAAATGAAAAGTATAGTCAGGAATGGCACAATGACTCATCAAGAGGACCTTCCAGTAGAAAAAATAACCCTCAAGGTGACCCTCTTACTAGGGCACAAAGTCAACCACCAAATTCAAACAGGGAAAAGAGAAAAATGTCCAAGCAAACATTACATAATCAAAAGCAGTAATAGATGCAACCAACTCAAATGCCTCAAATATTTAAATGACACTCACCATGATACTTGACTTGTACCTCATGGAGTAAGATCCTGTTGGATTACTAAGAGGGGGGGTGAATTAGTAACAGAGCAATTTAATCATTTTTAACCATATAATCCAAGTGTTATTTCAATGTAGCATTATCATCCAATAACTGCAGAGTAAATAAGCAATGAAAAAATGAACAATCATACACATACACAGTACACCAATGTTTTACGTGGAAACCCAAAGAGGAAGAAAACCACGTAATGATTTTTCTTATATGTCGTGAAGAATTACATTCATTGGAAACACCAACTTCCTTTGTTTTCCAGCTGCAACTGGAAAGAGGCTCTAACCCCCTAGTTTCTCAGGTTACAATTTGAGGGAAGCTCAGACTCCCCAATTATATGGCTACAACCCCCTATGTTCTTCGGCTACAACTGGAAGGTGGATACAACCACCTGTCCTTGCCCCATCCAACCGCCCTGATGTATAAGTAGAATGATGGAACCACTGTCACACTATCACAAGCTGAATTTTTTACCACGGATACTTAGATATGTTTCCTCAATGGAATAGAAATTTCACAGTCTGAATCGTTCTAGAAAAAAAAGTTATTGCGAAAATGGTGAGATGACCTATAAATAACATACCTTAGAAAGCATCATCAAAATAATTTATTCTTCCTTGAATTTCGCCCTTCTTTTCTTCACCTTCCCTCAGAAATTAGGCTTATATGTCCTTTGGTTACCTCAGACACCTATAGGAATTCAATATGCTCAAGTCTATCTAATGAGAGAGCCTTGCCTCTTATTTATACTCTTCAAGTAGCTTCCTTAAAAACATCTTCTAGGTCACTTTGCCCACTTTCCTTATTTTAGGGTTAACCCACTTCTAATTTCTCCATTAAATTTATTATTGAAATAATTTATTATGTATTCACTTTGAATTATAATACACTCATCACTTCACTTTATTATTTTCCTTTTAAAATCTCTTAAACCACTTTGACTACTTTGACCTTTTGGGGCTTCTAGATGACATATGAGGGTCCTCCAACATCGTAAGGTCGTAACTCTCAAACTGTGAGGAGTTATGTGACATTCCACATACCACCAGAAATGGAATGACATGTACTATCCATATAGAATAGTATTACCTGAAAATATATTAAAACTCATATCGTTATCCATCAAACAAACTTGGGTCCATTACCCAAACCTAGGTTCTCCAACTTCTCATGGCCATAACTCTCTAACCGTGAGGATTTATGTGACGTTCCACATACCACCAGAAATGGAATGACAAGCACTATCCATCTAGGATATTTTTACTGAAAAATTCACTCACCTTCATCTCACTATTCCACAAATAAGAATGGGTTCTCTAACCATACTTCTAGGATAATTCAATCCGCAAAGCATCTTCCCGTGAGGGATTTCACCATAAGGGGACCACTTTGGAGTTCATCCATTTGTACTTATTATAAACCATGACAAGACAGTAATGAGTCATCTTTACATCAAACAAACTTGGGTCCATTACCCAAACCTTTGTGCTATTGGAATTCTCTATCGTACTTTCTCCAAGGGTTGACATCAATCTACAATATCACTCTCCAATAGTTGACATCAATGACAACCAACTATCCATCAACCTAATCCAAATATATGGAAATCTCCCCCTTTGGCATTGATGGAAACACCAACATTGATGGAAACACTTAGTCATGATAACATTCATGCTTATGCTCTTTATCAATGTTTCTATCTCTCCCCCTTTGACATCAATGGCAAAGGGTATCTCCCTTTGGGGATGCTCCCCCTTTCTATGTGCCTTTTATTTTTCTTTGTGTTTATAATCCTTTGATTTCTCTCTTTCCCTTCATATGAATAATATCTCCCCCTTTGATAAAGGGTATCACTCTGAATTCATATCGCTCATTCTTCCCTTGTCACAATCGCTCCCCTTGGAAACATGCCTCTATGATCTCTCTCCAAGCATTTACCTTTTGCATCTAATAAATCTCTCCCCCTTTGTCCTATTTATGGTGCTTCCTCGTGTACATCTAAGACATATAAGATAAGCATTCAAAAGTATTAATTTTGGAGTATAAATTACTCCTAGTCTCTAGCAAAGATACTCAAGGGCTTCCCATGGAAGTGGTTTTGAAAAGATGTATGCCACTTGTTCTTTTGTTCCCACATATTCAACTTTGATGTTCTTCTCTACAACCCGTTCTCATAGAAAGTGATACTTGATTGGAATGTGTTTCGTCTTGAGATACTGATGGTGCTTGTATTATCACAATAGATTAGAATGGGATCATCATACTCAACCTGTATATCTATCAGAGTATGTTTCATACAAAGAGTCTGTGTACAACATGATGTTGTTGCAATATACTCTGCCTCGGTTGTAGATAAAGATATTGATGATTGTTTCTTGCTTAGCCATGATACTAAACACTCACCCAAGTAGAACATTGCTCCACTAATGCTTCGTTGGTCATCAATCCAACCTGCCCAATCTGCATCTGTGTAGGAAATAAGTGATAGATCCTTTCCTTTTGGATACCATAATCCAAACTCTTATGTTCCTTTGAGATATCTAAAAATCCTCTTCACTGCTAATACATGTGATTCCTTTGGTGTTGATTGAAATCGTGCCACCTGTCCAACTGCCTGCATTACATCTAGTCTGGATGTTGTCACATATAGTAAGCTACCAATCATTGACCCATATTGCCTCTGGTCTGTAGACTTTTAATTCTCATCTTTGTTCAACTTGCAACTGGTTTGCATAGGAGTGGTAACTGGTTTGCAATATTCCATTCCGAACCTCTTTAGCATTTCTCTAATATACTTAGTTTGAGAAATAAAAATTCCTTGGTTTCTTTGACATATATGAAGACCCAAAAAGAAGGATAGTCCTCCAAGTAATGACATTTCAAATTCATTATGCATATCCTTTGCAAATTCCTGGCTTAACCTGTCATTATTACTTACAAAACAATATCATCAACATAAATTTCAATAAATAAAATATTACCTTGAGTTACCTTGATGTAGAGGTTGTTGTCTTAGCTTCCTTTCCATAGTTCGTAGGGAGTTTTGTCATTATTGTTTCTGAGAATTACTCTGTTTTGAATGTGAATGGATGTATGCACTGCATGTGTCCAAAACATTTATGTCAATTTGGAATCCATTAGCATTGTTCGAGCCATTTCCTGTGTAATTATCACCGATTATGATAATGTTCATTTTTCTTTGAACCAATCTATGAATCCATTTTGTCATCCACTATCATATATCTATCCACACCTGCTAAGTGTTCTTACAAATCCATCTTTGTCCATACTATCCAAGACTCTACTTGCGCAATTGTCCATAATGCTGACCCATTTATCATTATATTATCATGAAGTATTGATTAATCTATCAAACTCCACTTCTGCTAACTGATTGCTCTAAATCTATCTTCTCAAACTCTACAAGCTACTCGAAGGATGGTTCTTTGGTCTGTCACAACAATCACATAGACTCCCCCTGTCTAATATTCATATTACTTGGGAGTCTCTAAGCCAGATGGCTCAGAACAATTCCTCCTCTGATGTGTATTCATCATCATCTTCATTGGTAGATTCATTATCTCTCTAAGCTTTGACATATTTCTTTCTATCTGTGGATTCATCTTTCACTACAATGCTTGAAAGTACAATCTCTTGAACTTGTTCCTTATTTACCTGTCCTTCCTTTCTTTCAGTTATTTTCCAAACCTTTCTGTATCTGACATCTTTCCTTTTCTCTGTAGAATTTTCTTCATCTCATTTTATTGCGAATCTTGCGATCTCTGGTACATGGTCTTTTTTCACCTGTTCTTCCTGTTTTCTTATCCATACTTTCTTATATCTGATACCATTATTCTCTTTCATGGAAGTATTGATCATGCTTCTACAATCACTGGCTATGTGTCCATAGTTATGACATTTGTAACACTCAATGTTACGTGTGACCACATAGGCACGGTCTGCTTGAACATTTCTTTTATAATCCCTGCAATCTGCAACCTTATGTCCAAAGTTAGTACAATAAAAACAATGACCACAAAATAAATTTTCATACCTCGGAGTGAATGATCTTCTTTGTGGCATAGTCCTTCTGAATTTTTTCCTTTGCTGATCACGATCATGATCGAAGCTTCTTTGTGGCTTGAACATGGATGGTATTCTTGAAGATGTATCTTCAATAGTTTTCTTAGATTCTGGTTGACCATGATTCCTTCCTTTGAATACTTCTGCATAACTCCTTCTATTTTCTTCATTCTTCTTTTCTAGCAACGTAGAGTGCTTCTCTTCATTCTCTACAAATGATGTGGATCTTTTTGTCTCTTCAATGTTCTTGTTGAGCTTGACTATTTTGACTCTTAGTGTGACAATGATACAAAAATGAAGGTATTACTGATAAATCGCAAGTTAGTTTAATGTCTTTTTTGCATCGGATCATTAAGAATGTGAAATACATAAACTTGTTATCTTGTTTGCGGAATATCAAATGTGACTTTTACTTGATGCTTATTAATGTATAAAGAGATCATCCATTAATATTCATGTTGCAAATGAAGAGAATAGAACAGCAAAACAGAAAGAGAAATAGAGACAAGAGGTTGATAACGGAGTTCACCAAT
>ML807197.1:186061-206771 GCA_009831015.1 Picea engelmannii
AATCTCCATTCCCATAATGAAGTTAGCAGCACCGAGATCCTTCATGTCAAATTTGGAGGATAGCTGCGATTTCACCTCCTTGATAACATCCATGTTATTTCCTACCAACAACATGTCATCAACATACAACACTACATAAATGAGATAAGCCCTGCTTCTAACAAATCCCAATCCAAGAATGTATGTGTCAAACTTTTTGTACCACATCCTAGGTGATTTCTTCAGACCATATAGTGACTTCTTTAGCTTACAGACCAACTCTTTCTTTCCCTTCACTACAAAGCCTTATGGCTGCTTCATGTAGATTTCTTCTTCCATATCCCCATGTAGGAATTTTGTCTTCACATCCATCTGTTCCACTTCAAGATCAAAAGCAGAAACAATAGATAAAATAAATCTAATAGAAGTTAACTTACCAACAGGAGAAAAAATCTCACCAAAGTTAATTCCCTCTACCTGGGAATAACCTTTTGCCACTAACCGAGCTTTGTATTTCTCCACTTTACCTTGTGCATTAAAATTCTTCTTAAACAACCATTTTCTACCAACAGATTTTCTTCCAGCTGGCAACTCAACTATATCCCATGCCTCATTCTTATCCAAGGCATCCATTTCTTCAACCATGGCCTTCTTCCAGAGTTTACTATCCTCTGAATTCATTGCTTCCCTGACAGTTCTGGGATCATCATCAGTAATAGATGAAGCAAAATTGGAATGAAAATCAGGTGGACTATACCTTTCTGGTTGCCTTTTGTCTCTCACTGATCTCCTCAATATTGGGGTATGAGGTTCTTCTTCTTCAGATGATTCAGATTTTTCATCATCCAACTCAAGCTCTATTTTCTCAGGTTCGTCTTGCGTTGGTAGGAATTTCTATTTGGACACATCTTTTACCTTTCTGAAAACAACATCTCAACTGTAAATAGTCTTTTTGGTTTCTCAGTGATTCTAACCTTTCACACCATCTTTATAACTAATAGAGATACACTTTTCGGCCTTTTTATCCAGCTTACTCCTATTTTCCTTTGGAACATGTACATAAGCATCACAACCAAACACTCTAAGATGTTGCAGAGAGGGTTTCTTTCCATACCATACCTCGTGTGGAGTTTTATCGTCCAACGCTAATGAAGGTGATCGATTGACCAAGTAACATGCTATACCCATTGCCTCTGCCCAGAATTCTTGTCCTAACTCAGCACCACTGAGCATGCTCCTTGCTTTTTCCATCAGTGTCTTGTTCATCCTTTCTGCAACTCCATTTTGTTGAGCGTATGGAGTAGTCTTCTGCCTTGCTATACCACACTTCTTACAGAATTCTTCGCATTCATTTCTGCAGAATTCTCCACCATTATCTGCTCTCAATACCTTTATTTTCTTTTATGTCTGATTTTCTACCAGGGCCTTAAACTCTTTAAATTTATCAAATACCTCAGATTTATTTCTAAGAAAGTAAATCCATGTGTTCCTTGAAAAATCATCTATGAATGAAACATAATACACAAATTTACCTAGGGATGGAACAGGAACAGGTCTAAACACATCACTGTGTATCAACTCTAAGATCCCCTTTACTCTTGTAGCACTAGATGGGAATCTTACTCGATTTTTTTTACCATATATGCAATGTTCACAGAAATCAAAATCCAGAGTGCAATTAGACATACCTTCAACCATACCTTTACTGTGTAGTGTTCGAAGGCCCTTTTCTCCAATATGCCCCAGTCTTTGACGCCACAACATGGTCTTCTTTTCAGGGATAGTATTGGTCTTTTCTCCTTCATTTCTCTGCTCAGGGAAAACAGAACTATTACACCCATTAGTACAAGTGCTTCCCAACAACTTGTACAAATTTCCACCCCGAACTCCCCTCATCAATACCATTGCTCCTCATACCATCTTACAAGTACCCTTTCCCAATACAGTATCCACTCCTGCATCATCCAACTTGCTTACAGATATTAAGCTCCTGGCTAGTTTTGGAATGTGCAGAACCCCAGGGAGAGTTCTAATCCTTCCATCTTTTAGCAGCAACTTAACCCTTCCACGTCCCATGATTATGGATGTCAAGTCATCTCCTAGGAATACATCACCACCATCATATTTTTCATATTCACATAACCACTCCCTGTGAGGAGTCATATGATATGATGCACCTGAGTTGATCAACCATACATCATGGTCTACATGTGTACCTGTAGATGCCAGGTAAACATCATCTCCTTCTTCAGTGGAGGTTTTCTCCTCTTTGGAATAAGTACTATCAGATCCTTTTGGTTTATCAACCTTCTTAGACTTGCAATCTTTCTTATAATGCCCTGTCTTACAACACTTCCAACATTTCCTCAATTATTTTCCTGGAGACTTAGATCTACCTGTAGATTTAGATATTCCCCCTAAAGACTTACCAGGATTCTTGTCTTGGGTACAACCTCTTACAAATAAATCATTTGTGCTATGACCATCCATGCTTTTCCGCCTCATCTCTTCAGATAACAAGGATGAAACTACATCCTCATACTTCAATGTAGATTGAGGGGTACTACCAATTGCTACAACCAAATTATCCCAAGAGTTTGGAAAAGAACATAACATAGTAATACACTTATCTTCTTCTGCAATCATAATATTAACAGATACGATTTGACTTACCAGAGTATTAAAGGCATTTAGATGTTCTGTCACGGAATCTCCATCTTCCATCCTAAGATGATACAGCTTCTTTAGAAGAAACAATTTGTTTACCAGGGACTTTGATTGATACAAATTCCCTAACTTATCCCATAGTTCCTTGGCTGTAGATTCTCCTAAGACATTCAACAACACTGAATTTGCCAGGCAAAGTCGAATAGTACTCCTTGCTCTTCTATCCAACTTCTCCCAATCTTCCTTCGACATACCAATAGGTGGTGTACTAGTAGTTTTTGTATCAGTCGTCTGTGTTCCAGTAGGCTATGTACCAGTAGGTTGTGTACTAGGATCCACAGCGATCCATTGTTCTTTGTCTACAAGAAGGTCCTCCATCTTCAACTTCCATAGCTCAAAGTTTTTACCATTGAACTTCTTTATTTTGATTCTAGAAGAGCTCTCCATTTCTCCTTATACACTCGAATAACCACTGCAAAAGCTCCCACTACACCCAGGTTTATCATAGACCCAAGATAAACTTGATCTATCAAGACCAAGCCAAACCCTCAGCAACAAAGGTGTCCCTTTGAAGCCAACAACGAGCTCTGATACCACATGTAAGTTTTAAACCTGTGAAGTAAAGCAATGCATATAGATTCTTAAGAAAAAAAAAAATTAATCAATGGCTCATACACATAGTACACAGAGATTTATACCGAAAACCCTCAATCGGGGAAAACCTTTCAACTCTTCATTATATTAATTTCACCCTTCACCATACAATATATACAATGTTTTTAGGTATTCTGTAGATACCAAAACTCTAATCCCTTAATCCGGGATTAATTTAGAAAATTGCTAAAAACAGCAAAATCCGCTAAAAATAGAAAAAAAAAACGCCCAAAACAAAATTTTGGGGTGTTTCCCCGAACGCTGTGCATAACCAAGGGGGGCCATATCTGGCCCCCCCTGGGACCCCCCTAGGAAGCATCCACATATACCCAACATTCTCCCACACACACACATGCAAATAATATAACATATACCCAACACTGAAGAAGTCAAGTGCTATGAATGTAGGGGCAAAGAAAAGAACCATCCATTGGTAATGGCATATTTCTCCCATCCAAGGTTGTCAAATAATACTTCTATTTCTTGAACTTCTTCTTGATGATGTAAGGGCCAAGCCAGGTGATGTCATCCTTCTGGTCATATTTAGGCTTTCTCTTCCTTCCTCTTGTCCCACTTGAACACAAGACTTCCTTCATTGTATTTGATGTAAGGTATATTCTCGATGTAAGGGTAGGAAGGAGGTCTTGTGCTAACTGCATTTTCGATGGCTTCTTCACGTTCTTTGTCCTTCTTATCTTCTTTCTTCAATATATGGATAGACCTTGGCTCTTTCCCTTGTAAATTCGCAAGATTTTCTTTGTACTCATATGTCCTTGGGAGTAGCATGTCTATGCATTCTTCCTGCATGAAAGGTAAGTCTCGTGGATCATACTCAATGGTGTCTAGAACCTCATCAAACTCACACTCAATTGTGTAATCAGGACCATTGGGGTCAATCACATGCTTGTCATCCCGCTCTTCACTGTATAATATCTCAAAGGTGCCATCCCCCATGGGAATGTGTGCATGGGTAAGATCCATGCTAAGAAAACCTCCAAGAGAAATAGACCAACTCCTTGATAAGAGAATCCCCCAAGCACCTAGGACATCAATTACTACTTTGTTCATAAGGAGGTTGATATGTGGAAAATCAATCAGGAAGACTTCAATGTTCTCACACAATCCATAAACATTGACCCTCTTAGAATCAATTCCACACACATTTCCATATGGTCGGGTCATCTTTAAGCAAAGTTGGTCCATCACCTTCAAATACATGACATTTGTTGAGGGCCCAGAATCCAGCATGCAATTGTTTAGGTGTAGGCAATTCATGCCCAAGGAGAGATAGAAAGGAGGGTTTTGTCCCTTTGTTGATTGAGATACATGGTGTTCAAAATGATTGGAGGGTCCTCCTTATCATTTGGTACCTGTAATAAATTCAAGATTCCCCACCTTACAGAAGGAATTTTTCACATTTATGTTACAGGGACTGTCATATTCAACTTCCCAAACATGGATGCAACATCTATGTTCAACTGAATCTCATCTTCTATTGGAGTTGGCTTTGGAAGCAACTTATTTACTGGAGGTGGAAGTGGTGGGACCACTTTCTTTGTAGATGGGGGAGGAGCAGTTACTGCTAGCTGAGGGGGAGAAGAAGGTTGAGATGGAGGAGTTGAAGATTTATTTCTTCTAGTGTATGTCAAAAATTCCCTCTTCCTCAATTCATTTCTCTTATCATCTATCAACTGATTTAACACCAGGAGTCTTCCCTCTCTTTCTTCTTATCTTTTGGCCTCATCAATATGTTCCTGTGTGAGCTATTCCTCTTGGAAGTTACAGATCATGTCTATGAAGTTAATACTGTCGAGAGAGTCTTCATCTTGTCGAGGACATTCATCCTCTCGGTGGGGTTCTTGACATGTAAAACACCACGGTATATGTTATGTGTTGACCATTCCAACTGGGTTCAATGTATCAGGGGCCTTTGCCTATTTTTAAGGCCATGGTTTCCAACCTATGGCATCTCTCTGCTATCTAGCAAACTGAGGTCTAGAGGAAGATTGATTCCTTTCCACAGTGATTGATTGGCCCATGATTTGATTCTGAGCTTGGAAAAACCGAGTACTCATCTGATCTATCTTATGAGTCAAGAGGGTGATTGGATCAGGATCACTACTACTGGAAGCCTTAGTCTTTGTCTCTTCCTTGGCATGAGGATACTGAAAAGGATCAACCTTCAAGCCAAGAAGGTTTTCTTCAATTTTTGCACTATACTCTTTGGCTTGTGCCAAGGTGGTGGGATTCTTTTCCTTTAGAATGAAATGAAATTTCCCATCAAAAGCATTCATGTAAAGGAGATAGACAGTTGCATCTGTAAGTCGTAGATATGTCAGGATTTGACTGTACAATCTGTCAAACCTATTGTCAAATTCACTCACTGTTTCATTCTCCTTCTTTTTTATCTGATTGAACTAAGTTACAAGCATCTTGTTGTCTTTCTTCGTTGTCCATCTGTTCTTGAATAACTTGTCAAAGTATTCATAAGATGCTATGTGATTGTTAGGTAAGCCTCTGAACAGTCTCTGACCATCTTTAGTCAATGAAGAGGCCAGTATCTTCATTGCTACATCCTCATGTTCCACTTCTACATTTTGCACATCTCGCCCTATGGCATAGAGATGATCATCCACAGTGATCACATTATTTCTTGAAAACTTTGGAAATCATTTGTGAGACTCCTTCAGAATTGTGTTGGGATATCCAGGGATGGTGGCCATGTTCAATGGTTTATAAAGGTCCTTTGCCCAAGGGTGAGCCATTGGAGCAAGGGGAATGGTATTGTGGAAAAGGGTTTTGGCAATGAGATATTTGAGAGGAGGCCTTCTTCAGTAAACCTTAGAAGATTCAAATCTCCTTGGGGGAAAGGTCTTAAGGGAAGATGAATTATGAGAAGGTGGAGTCGCCATATGAGCTTCAAAAAGATCTCATCAAAGGTGGAAGGGGAATGTCCTTCAAGTGGAGTCGTCGGGAAATCTAGGGGTAAAGGATTTGGGATGATAGCTTTCCAAAGTGTCGCTAGGGCATGGAATAGGATTCAAAAGCCTCCCCGACAATGGTGCCAAAATATTATTGCACAAATTGTAGGTTGGGAAAATCTCGACCCAAACCACAAGATGGAGACAACTAGGAGAATACCTACCCACTTTCACCTCATATAGGTATTCCCGTCACTTTAGAGGTGAAGTGATCACCTCAAGAGGGGAATCTCGAGTGACCCTAGGGGGAAATGAGATGGAAATTGATAGTTGTGAATGGATTCCCCTGTAGGTCAAGTTTCTAAATGGAAAGTACCTTGGAAATGAGTCTCAGTTGTGGTCAATGGTTTATGAGAAGTTTGAGTACCTATAAAAAGTGATTGTAAATGCCCGACACACAAGAAAACACAATATACAAGATAAATAATCCAATGGAAAAGCAAGTTAAGCTTGTTGTCCCTATTTTCAGTAGTCAACAAAAATATTTATCAACCAATAAATGATAGTTAAAAGCAGCTAATAATATGCTAAAATTCCAACAAGTGATACAAGAGATAAGCTAGCAAACACAAGTACAACTCAAGTATCAAAGCACAAACTTTAGCATAGATGCAAGTTTGTTATAGATAAGTATTGCAGAGATGTATTTGCAGCCTTATGTATGTATAAAACAAGTTGTTACAACAGAAATATCAACCACCAAAACTTGCAAAGAATCTGCCCAAAAGATGTGCTAGGACTGCTAGATTATGCTTGCAAACTCTTAGCAAATTCTGACGGTTGATAAGAGAGTAAAATCAAAAGTTATAATGGGTTTTCTATAGCCCTAATGGATGTAGATTAAATTTGTAACAGAAATAAGACTTTCTTGGCCAAAGGATACACCCTAGTGGCTTAGATACATGTATAGCATGTAGTTTAATTTCCACTTAAGACAATTTCAATATCTCAACTTTTCACAATTACCAATGCAATAATTTATTTCTCCAATGCATGGAGACTAGTGCCTTTCTATTGGAAAAATGGAGTCTTTTGACTAAACAAGTTGTATGAGTTACTTCCTTGGGGTTGTAATGGGGTTTTAAGCCCTTTTACTCCCCAAGGCAAACCCTAACCAACAAGGAAAACTTACGAGGGTGTAAGCCCTTTTACTCCTCCTAGTATCCTTTGCACAGATAGATTATTCCAAACAATTATAATGGACTTGGAAGGGGTCGTATGCCCTTATACTCCCCAATATATCAGCACTTTAACCTTACAACCAAGAAAAGAGAGAAATGAACATGCAATTCTTACCTAGTTGAAACATTAACAAGATGAAACCCTAATTCACCAAGAAAATTCAACATAAATCAAGAACACGCCTCCAAGAGAGATAGAGAATCATCCATCCATCCAATAGCATAATATAAACCATAACAAGATAATGTAACCAAGAGAGATAGAGAGTATTGCCCAAGGAGGGCGCAAATTTCAGCCAATGTAGTCTTTCTCATAATGGGAGAGTTATAATCAAATGAGATAGAAATGATCTATATTTATACAAAATCCTTCTAAAAAAAAAATTCCGCTTATTTTAGGGTAAACCAAAAAGAAAGGGTTCAACAACCCTTACTTTTCCCCTTTTACAAGATAAAATCAAATTTAAATTTAAAAATTGCACAATAGAAACCCTAAAGTGACGTCATCCCTCTAGGGGTGATGTCTTGACTCCTTGAGCAAGTCGTTGGAGTGGAAGGTTAAGGTCATTGGAGCTTTTAGATCCTCCTTCTTATGCGCTATAGGATACTCAAGTCATCTCCCACCAAATCATGCCAAGTGTCAATGAGTAGCAACTCTACCACCACAACCTCAACCCTAGGTGACATCAAGCCCTCTTTGTATGGTGTTTTGGCCTCAAGAGTAAGTCGTTGGGATAGTAAGAGGTTGGGTTAGGTATTACATGGTATCATCTCAGGCCTCCAAAGGAAATCATCAACATATGGCATGTGGGCCCTGGTATCCAACCTATGGACTTCAAACCTCAAGGAAGCCCAAGCTAGGCTTGTTCTTCCAAAACTGTCCACCAACTAGTTCCTGCAAAGACAAATGAATACACCCTCCAAGGATCTCAAGTCAAATGCATCATGATAAGTAAATAAAATAAATAAAATATCCATCTAAGCATGTACATCCAAACTACCTCATCAAAATAATCAAGTGCTCAAAGACTCTATGAAATTTTCCAAGTTTAGATATGGGAGGGTTGACAAAGCGACCTATTGGATGAATTGTACCTCAAGTTTAGGAGTGTTTCCTGAGTAGACCTCTTTCTAAGTCATGTGGATGAAGTGACATGGACGGGGGAAATACTTTTTGGCATGGGTTTCATGACATACAAGGGGTTGTAGTGTCTCATTTATGGGTGTCTTTGTAGAGTGTGTGTTGCACCTTCGTTTTCAATGCAACCTTTTTCCAAGCCCATTTATTGCCTTTTATTATTTTAAGATGTTTCAAGGTTGAAGCCAAGGTGGGGCTTCTACCTAAGTATGAAAAACAATGACTGCCTTGATATTACCCTAGTCACATCATGCTTCCCCAAGTTGAAAACATGTGTGGGGATTCTACCTAAGAATGAAAAATAGTGCCCACACATGTTCCACATTAGTTGGCATTTGTATTAGTTATTTTTCACGGGTCCCATCAGTTTCTTATGAGAGACAATTCATTGTCCTCGGCATCCCTGGGCGAGCATCTTGAAGGTTCATGATTGGATTTTATCTTTATCTAGCTACAATTCTATGGTCCTTCAACCCCTTCTTCCCATGAAATGAGGGACAACCCCTTCTTGGGTCAGTACACCCAAAAATACCAAAAGGTAAGTAGATGAGGGGATGAAGTGTGGAGTGTGGAAAATGACAAGTATGGTCGAGAATGGAACAATGACTCATCAAGAGGACCTCCCAGTAGAAAACCTAACCCTAAGGGTGACCCACTTACTAGGGCGCAATGTCAACCACCAAAGTGAAATAGGGAAAAGGGCATAATGTCCAAGCAAATGTTACATAATAAAAAGTAGTAATAGATGCAACAAACTCAAATGCCTCAAATATTGAAATGACACTCGCCATGATACATTAATTGTACCTCATGGAGTAATATCTAATGTCTTCTGGAAGCCAGTTGATGTGGTGAATATCGCCGTGATGAACCTGGAACTGTGGTGGTGAAGCGAGCATTTATCTGTGCAAGTGGAAATTGTTGGTCAAGTTGTCTCTCGATACTCCATGTCTGCAACCTGAGGGCCTCGAGACATAATCTCCTTAGTTATCCCTAGGAGTTGGGGATAACAAGAAACACACAAAGTACATCTTGATAGCCATATAAATCCCAGGAGAGACATCATAGGAAATATTGCGGAAGATATCAATGTCCCCATCTTGGCAGAATTTTAAGCTCTTAAATTATTTTGTACTCAAATTGTTTATTTAAATCTCTTGGTAAATATTTTGGATCCATCCTATGCATCTACTGGTTATGATTTATCTTCATGGGTTACTTGATCACATAAGTCTAGATGAATTTCTAGCAAGAATATTCTTGTATCTATGAGTTTGTATGATGAGGCACTTATAGTGCAAGAATTTTAGCCTAACCCAAATTGGACTATTCCTCATGTTCCTGCCAATAAAAACTATGATATTCCTTTGATTTTCATGCTTCTACTAGAGTCTGTTACACTTTCCATAATGTTTCACTCTCTCTCGACCAAACTAGTCATGAAATCCCATCAATAAAAGAAGATTATATTCAATGGGGTTTCAAACATAATTACCACTATGTCCACATTAGCCTCATTCAGTTTGGTCTTAATTCCCTAGTTCGACTTGGTTTAAATGTTTCAATTCTATGTTGCATTATATATTCAAGACATAATACTTTCTCATATGCCTTAGTTGGAGGATTCCAAGCACCCATGCATGATGGTGCAGTGCGATCATCTGTAGTCTCAAGGTTTGTAGTCTCTTTACATGATCCATACATAAATGAATTAATGGAAGTATATGATCTATTAAATGGATTTGATATGAGAATTACCAGTTAACTTGCTTAGCTCCATACGAAATTCGTGCTATGGTTTGTCTCATCGACCATGTCCCCTTTACACCTACAGTTGGATTCTCACACAACTAAATAAAGTGTGGTTATAGGTCCCATGAATACCACTCTAGTTGTTATTAACTTTACTGACTTATCCTTACCAACATAATGGATTCAAGACCACACTCCTTTATTAGTTAAATATCCTATTCTTGGAAAGCCTCAAAGTTTGATTCCTTTTATATCTTCTTTTGATGTCCATTTTCTAAAATTGAGAAAAACCATAAATTCTAAGCCTAATTCTCATGATGTCTCCCATAAAGACTGTGTATATTGTGACTCTATGTATCCAAAACCCAGGAGACTTCCTGCAAGTACATGTACCAATAATTCTCAATAATTAATTAAGACTTATTCTAGATCCCAGTGTTTTCCTAGAGTTGTGTCGTGTGAAAGGGGAAAAGAGAAACACAATAAAGATGAAAGACATGTTGGACAACACAATTTTTGTAAATATTTTTTTGAGTTTATTAATATTCTTATTGACCCAACAATTGCGAGTAATATGATTAGACCTATAGTACCTAGAGAAAAGTAGTTTGACTCTCCTACCCTACCGTTAATTGAAAGATCCTTGCCTCCTTGAAATTTCACTCCTACACTTAAAGATGGATCCTTAATTTCTAATTTAGAATTTATTCATTATAGAAGACCAAGTGAAGATAAGACTTCCACTGAAATTGGGCTTTTGAATTATGGAAATTATCAAGTCTCTTGTGTTTTCTAGAATATTGATTGGCCTAGGGTTTCTGCAGTGCGGGAAAGGTCAAGAAAAAATGATGGTTCGCAAGGATGGAAAGAAACCCACCATCAATCGGCATTGCAATATTTGGGAACAAAGGGCCTTCCCTCATTGTGTCGAGGCTTGCTCCGAGACTGCTGCAGGATTTCCCCTTTTTGTAAATACCATCGTCAATTCTTCTCTCTGCTTGCATGCTCATGATTCAGACTCTATTTTTTAGCTCAAAGCCCAAATCCACCAGGCGACAGGTATTCTGCCTTGCTTTCAACGACTCATCTTTGAAGACCGACAACTTGTGGATGGATCTCTGCTGCAGAGTTATTGGAATATAAACAATGCAACCATTTCTCTCATTTCTCGTCTACATCGAGGAGTGACATCCTCCACTCAACCAAGCTCTTACAAGCAAGCCATGAAAACATGGATTTCCGCTCCTTCAGGGTCCAAGGCTAAAACTTCCAGAGCAAAGGAGATTTTTGGCTCTGGCTTCATTGTGGAGAAGTCTGTAGAACCTCCAACAACAGAGGTCAAAGATCTCCATGTCTATGGCTCTGCATTTATCTACCAGAAAAAAACCCTCATCTATCGTTTCAACGGACTATGGCCCTCAACTTCTACACAAAGAGAATGGGTAAATAAGACATGGTCATCAGGTCATGACTTGTTCTTTTTCTCCAAAGGGTTCTTCATTGTTAACTTTTCCATTGAGGTGGACTGCCAACGTGTGTTAGAGCAAGGTCCATGGTTCTAGGGCAGATCTGGTCTTTCCATGTAGAGATGGTTCCTCGATTTTAACCCACTGGCTATGACTACTATGACTACACCGGTCTGGGTAAGATTCCCCAATTTACCTTTGCATTCTTATACTCAATCCTTTTTACCTACCCTGGGTAATGTGTTGGGTAGGTTTATCAATATTTACACAGACTGGATAACGAAAGCCTTTGTCACCTTCGCCCACATATGTGTTGAAATCGACCTCAATCAAGGGCTACCAGATAGGATTCTTATAGATTGGACCGAGGATGATCCTTACACGGAGCTGGTTGATTATGAGAACATTGCCTTCAGGTGTCGCTCCTGTCAGCAAACAAGGCACCTCCAAGCAACTTTCCCTTTATCCCCAACCCCATTCTCATCCCCTGGAGCACAGAAAAGGGATAGTGGTTGGAAAGACCCTAAAAATCACAAAAGTTGCTCGAACTCTTCATTTGAAAACAAGCAGCATCACAAAGACACCCCAGCTCCTCTGCCTTCTACAACACCATTGCAATCTCCAACAAATGCGCAGCAGCCAACCGCAAACCCAAAACACCAGCCTTTGGCTTCACCACAACATCTTGAAGCTTCAAAAATTTTGACTCTGAATCCCACAGTTCAACCTTTTCACACTCCCCTCGAAAAGGATGAATCGATTGACAAGATCATGGCCATATTCCCACTCTCAGGGACTCATAAACGTCCTCATGAATAGGATAATTCAAACAGTGGTGGCGAAGGTTGTTGAGCCTATCAGTTCCTCTAGTTGGATTGATGTTCATAAGAAAAAAGGTAGAAAGGATCTTCTCCATCCAACACTATGACCCGACCCTTTCTCCTTGTCTTTGTAATGTTTCATCTTGTTATGCCCATGTACTCCTTGTGGTTCTCTTTTAGCATAGGTTAGTCCTTAATGTTCCCTTGTTCTCTTTCTGGGGGATCTTTTGCTATCAGCAAGTCTATGTATCACTTTGTACTTTTTTCTTGGTTGAATAGAAGGATTCTCATCTAGTTTATTTACAAAAAATATATATTTACTTTCATAATTATTTGTTTTTTTATGAACGTGCAAAGAAGTTAACAAAGTTGGTAGAAAATCTTGATATTGTTTTAGAAGCATTGTATGATATAAAGAATTAGATCACTCCAATGAGTTCTAAATGATTGGATCAATATGAGTACAAGTCATATTTCTCTATCTTGTTTAAGAGCTCTTCTTCGAGTTTGAATTTTTTTTAAGAAGGCATTCATTAAGAACTCAGAAATCTCCTTACTAAGGAGAAAAGAAGAAAAAAAATACCCTTACGTAAAAATTGCTACTGAAAAAATAGAGCTTATCAAATATCAGTTGCAAGCATTACAGTTGTCTATAGTAAAAATGACTAAACATGAAAGGAGTCGCTCCACGGATTCTATTGATCAAGAAGAATTAGAATTCAAAATTAAAAGAGAAGGTCCTTTAGGTCATAGTCCTCTAGAATGGATACTGCTAGACTCCATTGCCTACAAATTTTGCATGAACTTAAGGATAGACAAAAGGGAAAGGGTGTAAGCACTTCAAGTTCTAGTACTTATATACAATTTATCAATAATATTTCCCCAATTACTAATATAGATTTTCTTTACCAGAAGAAAACCATAACACCATCTCTTCATGGGAGGATAATATGGGGTACTTAGGGAGGTACCCAAGGGGATAATGCATGTAATATGGCCATAATAATGGAACAAACCCATTATGTAATTAAAAGGAAATAATATAATAATAAGGGATAGTTAGCATAGACACCTAGAAATACTCATGAGATAGTATCAATACACAAGTATCATTGTATTGGATGTGTGTTGGATTGTATTGTCTTGTAGCAAGCATGGATTGTGGAGTGATTCCTTCCATGAGGAATATTTGATGGTGTTACCATACCTTAAGGGTTATTCTCTATATTCTTATGTTGTTCATGGTGAGTGTTTTGGTATTTTGAATGTTCAAGGGTTTATTTATAAAGTTAAGGGATATATTCTCTATTATGTCTTTGAAGCTTTACTGCAGACTTTACTTCCTACAAATTATGCCATGAAATTAAAGATAGACAAAAGGTAAAAGGTGTAAGCACTTCAAGTTCGAGTGCTTCTATACAATCTATAAGTAATATTACCCCAATACTAATATAGATTTTATTTTACTAGAATAAATCCATAACACAGTCTCTTCATCGGAAGGATGGGAAAAAGTTCAAAAAATTGTTATAAGTATAATGTATCCTCACAAGAATTAGCTTTGAGAATAACTAGGGGATTCACAGAGAATTTCTGCAAATAGTGGTATAGTCTGTAAATTGACAAGAAAAATGCTATCTGTAACGAGTTTGATCCAATAAAAAACCTCTCTGAAGTTGTTGGTCATGAATTATTTGGTGTTGTCCCTATTGATACTAAGTTTTATGTCAATTTGTTTATGTCTCAAAGATTATGTGACTTGTCGCAATTGGAACAATTCAAGTGTGTAGTGCAGAAGATGTTATATAAGACTTTTTGGATCAATTAATTGTCATAATAAAAACCCCTTTTACTTGTCAACCAGGTTCGTAAACTAATGAGTTGTAGACACAATATGTGCGGGTAAAGGATCGAAGTTTTAACTATAATTATTCTAACTTCTCAAGAGACAAACAAACCATGCAACAAACCAATCACTCATGAAAATGTTATCAAGTAAACGTTACCTCTGTCCACGGGATGAATACCAAACATGAGCATAAATAAAATAAATTATATGTCATGCATAGATCTTTGATCTATGCATGATCATGTTCTTTGATCTATTCTCATTCTGATTTTTCAATTTGTATATGTTAAGGTTTCACACACCAAATTATAAAAAAAACTAACATAAAACTTGAAAACAGAGACTAGTAATTAGTTCCTTTCATCAAATCTCCTTTTGAGATCCAAGATACAAGCTTTCACCTTTAGAGACTAAGTATTCATGATCTATGTATAAGGTTAGATCTGACAATAAGAATTGTATTCACTTGTCAAAAACTAATATAAAAAAATAGTATTTATGGTCACAAGTTTTACTCTAATTGTGTCTTTTAATCAGTCATCTAGAAGGATATCAAATATCCATTTAGTGATACTGATATTATGTTGAACCTCTTAGTCTAGAGTGAAAGATTATGAACAGAGAATCTAACACTAGCCCACAATCAATACTCTTAATTCAAGGGACAAATGGTGGTACTGCACATCCTTTATACAAACAATCTGTTCATACAAAGGTGTGACTCAATTTGTCATGCACTATTTTAGTATTAATTGTGCGATAAAAATAACAACAAGAATTATTGAAAAACAACCAACAATATTTTGGGATCAACGCTCACAAGAAATCTCAGGACATATCCATAATTGAATGTCTCTTTATAAGTGATTGAATTCACCTTTATTAGGTTGTATCATCTAATTGGAACCAACGCTATGAAATTTGCATCAACTAAAAAAGCTCAATAATGATTGCAAAAGAGTAGAAAAACATTCAAAAGGAAAGACTTGTCTCCTGAAAAGTATGAAAATGGCTTCATGAACTATCTCTAGAGGTCGCACATTAACAAACCATACCACTAATTAATAAAAAGTCTTGATGTTGTCCTTGGGTAGAATCCTTTACACTCAACTCTGCAAGTTATAGTTTGATGCTACATGAACAAGATTAAAATAAAACAATAACCAGACTTATTGAAGCAAGGTTGTGATAGATCTCAGTAATGTAGAAATCATTTGTCAAGCTTCTTATCTTTATGCTAGAATGGCTCTCATCGGAGTTTTAAACACATTCATGGATCTCAACAAAGGGTTGTAATAACTGTTAACTTTCCAAGTTTGACCTCACAACACAGTTTCAAACACTCTCATTCATATTTAAACCATTGGCCAATCCTTTGATCAGTTAACCGATTCAACATAACCCATAATTGTTTGCATTTACCACAAGAAACTCAATAGTATAACATCAAAACAACTCATAAATTCAAGATTCATTCTCTGGAAAAAAACATAGCAGAGTTAACATACCAACAACAAGTCAAACCCTAAATGTGATATGATATTAATTATGGAATTCGAATGAAAGGGTTTCTTTCCCAGAATAGGGTTCAATTTTTGTAAATTACCACCCATTCACACAAATGGAAATATTGTAGATACACACACACAATTTGCATTAATATATTTAAACTAACATATGTAACACAAGAAGGAATCAATGTAATAAAATAAACTGAATTAAAGAGATAACTTACCTCGGCGTCCATGGGATTGGTGGGCCCTTGCCAACCCTGGTAGTGAGCTATGGAGATTCACACACTCATGAACAAAAAAATACCATGAATCATAACTGCAACTTTATTAAGAACAGAGTAACCTTACAGTTTACAACACTTGTATCATATACATCAGAATTTGATATCACCAAACAACAATAGCATTTGTATATTCATTGATACAAGATTACAAAGTAAGGTTCTTAACCTCTATTTCCAAAGTGAACATGATTTTATAGAAAATCCCTCAACTATGGATGAAGTTGGCCTCCTCTGTTCTCATGGAACAGGAAGACAAGAATAGTTACACAACCATCAAATAAAACTAGTTTTGATTCTTCCCAATCACTAATACAAATTGGGTAAAATGACCAGAACAAGGTTGATATCGTTGTTATTCGTATGAAGTTGGAAGCATACGAATAACAACCAAAATATCGTGAATCTTGAACCCAAGAATAACATTGCCTCTGGAACATTCACCCACTTGTTGACCTGCAACTCCACACTAGCAAGGAATAATCTGGGCACAAAGAAATAGGTCACGATCCATGTTGGCACTTCATTCTCCAATACCCAGGTGATCGATCTCCATTTAGGCACACACATGTATTTGAACCTTGGAACTCTAGTACGGGAACAATCGTGGTACGAGAATAACACTAGTATTCCTCATTAGTAAAACATGTTTGAAAACTCCTATTAATTCATCAAGAACCTAGGGAAAATGACAAAATAAACAACTATACCTCATAATACTTGTCAAAGGGTGCCAAAGGGGGTTTTAGTCTTGAATCACAAAAATGGATGGTATCAGGGCTAGGTTTAGATCTAAAAACATATCATAAGTGGGAAAAGGGGTGTCTAGATGATGAAAAAACAGGGGTTCAACAAGACTCCTGATCCAAATAATATAGCATACTTCTTCACTATCATCACAAAATCTTTAACCTTGGTGTAAAGCCTTCACAATGTACGAAGACTAGTGGAACATTAGAAATGTTTCCACTGTCACCTAGACAACTACTTCCCTCATTTTAGTGAATGATGAATCCAACACAAGGGAGGCATCCCTATTAGCCCCTAGGGTTCCTAATCCAAGACGATTCAAGTCCCAAGTCACATATGTAACTAACCAAATTACCACCAACAAATTATTATATATGATTAGATTAGGTGGTTACTCAAAGTAAATTTCAGATTTAGGGTTTTCTCTCTTTAGGTTTGTTTTAAAGGGTTCACTGAGTGACTATCTAATGCAAAATAATCCCCAAATAGTCCAAATCTGAAAATTATTTAGGGTTGTCATAAAACTTGCATAAAAGATAAATAAATTACAATAGTAAACAAGTTATAACGATAGTGTATTTCAACCACTTAAATATATTACAAACAAGTGAATGTTAGGGCTAAAATACAGAATAAAACTAGAGTTTAAGCAACTTATTAATTCTGAAAACTCAAAAGCACATAACAACAAATGATGTCCAACCCTAAAATTGTTGTAATACAAACCATCTAGCCCAATTTTCCAAGAGAGATCATTTTAGGTCAAGCACATGCAAGAAAACCCTAGGATTTTAGGTAAAAAATATGCAAGAAAATCCTAAACATTTAGGGTTTTTGATAGTTGAAAATTAAATGTAAGCTAAACAAACCCTGAATTTACCCTAAAACAAGGATACAATTTGTAATTTTAAATTTAATATTGACTAAATGAGAAAATACTAGTGCCTACTGATTTTTTTGGGCATATGGGGTCAACTAAGGACTCTCTTGAGAAAGTGTAAGTGAAACTAGGGTGATAGTTAAGGTTGTCCACTACAAACCCCAGAAAATAAACCTAGTGCCTTACAAGCTTTAAGATAGTTCGAGGGCAATATACTCCATTAGTAATATTCCAAGAGCTTTAAAGAAGGGACTTGTTCAAGAAAATAGAAAGATAGTACACCACCACCACTAGAGAAACACAACTACACTTACAATCATTTATGAACACAATCCATAAATATTTAGAGAGACCACTTACTCAAGAAAGCAATTCATCCACAAAACCCTAGTCAAGAACATCCATGAAATTTGCAAAGCATCCATAATACATCATCCTCAAGAATTCATTCCAGTTATCTATCCATAGCAAAAATATAGAAGTCATAGTAGACAAGTATTTTTCTCCACAAGTTCTAGCAATGAGTTACAAATGAGATGTAATTCTCTATTTATATGAAGAGATCTAGTAATAATCTCAATATAAAAATAATATTCTCCTATCTTTTAGTCTAAAAGAATATAAAAATGCATTTATCCTTTTCCAAGCCCTAGGGTTAAGGTCACAATACATAAAATATCCATGATACAAGAGTGGATGAGTCAAAATACCCCCAACAACACTCCCAAGATGAAGTAAAATTCTCAAAAGGTAAGACATCCTCCATAAATTCATGCTCAAAGTCAAACATGTGGCACATGTGGTCTCCAAGATTGGGCGACTCACTCAAATGATGTCAAAAGTCATGTGTAGGGGCTCTAAAGTAAAATGTTCCCTCCAAAGGGTGCAATGTTTCGTCCGCCAAGTGTAAAATCATCCCCTAAAGGTGCAACGTCCCCTCAAAAAGGTGCCACATCCTCTCCAAAAAGTTATAGGTTGTCTCTACAAGGTGTGACATCCTCAAAGAATCCCAACGACCTTCATAATAGGTGGAACAACATCCATCAAGCATGTAGGTTGCCTAAGTGTCATCCAAAGGACCAAGGCCCATATCAACGTCATATCCATGCAAAGTACAGTGTCCAAAGAGGGGCTCAAGTGACCTAATTTAGTCATCAATCCAGGGGCATCTACACAAGTCCAGTGCAACATAAAAAGTGAGTCATGTCAAATGTAAATGCAATTAGATAGATCACATTAAGCATAATCTTCAAAATTCACAATAACTCATAGAATTCATACAATTTCCCAAGTTTAGGTATTGGAGGGCCATCATTAGCCCCTATTACATATGCTAGTACCCAAGAAGAGAAGTATTTCCTAAGAAACCCATAAAAGAGCGTGTGTAATGATAGATGGTATGGTTTGGGGTTTAACTTCATGAGTGGTAGTGCATAGTCATGTGAGGTTATGTAATATATTCATCCACATGAGATCCTTTGGGATGAGGGAGTGCTTATGCATTTAGTTTCCCTCTCCTCGACACAGTGTCTTTCTAAACCTCTTTTTACCTTTTTCTTTATTCATTTAACCATTTTTGGCTTTTGAATTTTGTTTTACTTTATTTAGTCCCTTTTAGATACAAATTCATTGGTAGGACTTAAGGTGATAACCTCGTAGTGAGAGGGCATTTCTTATGCTCTATTTTCTTTTCATTTTCTTTGCATCTTGCTCTTTTAATTTATTTATTTTTAATTAAGCTGCATCAACCTTGAGAATTCAAGCTCCTTATTCTCATGGGATTATGAAGCATAAGCTATATATATGACATATGACAACCAACCCAAAAGTGGGGACAATGGAAATAGGGAAATATGGAGAATGTAATGTATGGATTGGGATACGAACATGTTACCCCTCTCAAAATCCCCCAGTAGTACAACTCTACCCAAGAGTGACAACACATATCTAGGAGATGATGATGACCACCAAGGTGAAACAAGGCAAAAGGAACAAATATAGAGCAACATCATGATCTATTATCCGTTTCAACGAATGGTCACTACTTTAATAACAAATACATAAGGCATTAACACTGAATATGAAGCAATGAATATGTCATGCACCATAATCATCAAATGAGAGTGAGTTCAGCAACATGTGGGAAGCACCATCGATCAAATGTCTGTGGAGAACCATGGATCTCTTCTATGGAACTGTTGTCTGTGATATGGAACATAGGAGAAATAATATCCTCCATTTACCCCTAGATGTGAGGGGGTAATAGTCATTACATTGCCACTATACCCAAAAATATTCTTGATCTAGTTAAGGAACATATGGAAGACAAGAAGTTAAAAGTTGAATCATTATTTATTGTTGGTGGGCATGGATGTATAATTAAATCTTTGCAATGATAGTGTTTGCAGAAGAAAGAAGCTAAGAGTCTTGAGCGACAGCCAAATTTTTCTGTAAATACTTGTAATAATTTTCAAGAAACTTATGGTTTTGGTTGTTCTCGGTCTAAAAAGGAAAAGAATAGAAAGTCTGGTTGAAAATTTGGTTGCAAGTGAAAGTAATGTATATATAAGGCCAAGTCTCCTCTGAAGAATAAATTCACAAGGAATAAGGTTTTCTTCAAGAAAAGAGGTACTAAGATAAAGAAACACCAATGTAATATATGTCATAAAGAAGGACATTGGGAAGACAAGTGTCCTCAAAAGTCTAATACTAAGAATACAACCAAGATAGCATAATTATTTTCAGAGCAATTGGATCCCAATGAATGGGATTATCTTTGTTGAAATAATGAGAGGGG